>BDMV01000002.1:46855103-46928440 GCA_008326285.1 Oryza officinalis | reverse complement strand
TGGACCCTGCTGATGAAGAGTTCTTCCAGGAGCAAGCAGACTTCGAGCAGTAGTAGGGTTTCGGCCTTCCCCAAGGCTTTGCTTGTGGCTTAGGGCCAGTCGCCGCTTTCCGCTTCCGCCTTTTTGTAATGCTGTTGCGAACTCGGGTTCTGTCCGCAGTTCCAACCTTGGTTGTAATCCTACTCTTAAATAAAGAGACCGCTGCTGTTGTGGTATTCTGTCTTCCTGTTGTACCAGCGCTATTTCCTGGGACTGGTACAGGCATACAGGTCAATCTGGACCGCTCTATCCTGGTCTCCGCCCGGGGCCAGTTTGGGGCGTGACACAAGCGGCGTGGCCGCTCCGTCCGTTCACGCCGTTATGTCGTCTCTAACATCTTTACTGTACATGTACTGTTTGGTTCACGCTTCCACGTGCACGGACGACCCCGGTGTTGCGAACTCACGCCGCGTTTCGAACTCCCGCTGGCGAACAGAGCCTTAAGTAGCGATTTTTACTTCGAAATCGCCGCCCTTGCCTGTCGTCAGCCAGTCCTCGACCCCGCCATCTCTAGGTCGCCATCCTCCCGATCGGGTGCTGCCTCACAAGCTAAACGAGCTGGCCCGAATTAAAAAGCGAGCCAACCCAAATCCGCTCGGTATCACTACGAGCTACGGCGGCCTGACCCGAACTGAGCTACAGCTACAGCATACATAGCACTGAGCTACAGCTACAGCATACATAGCCGGGAAGGCACACTGGTCGATCTAACCCGACTCAAAACCATTTCTCTACCTGGCAAACTCAGATGGCGGAGCCGACCGCAGCCGCCGATGTCACCGCCGCCCCGCCGCCTCCACCTGGGCCAACTCCACCACCGGAGCCCGCGGTCACGGCCACGGTCGGTGCCGAGCAGAAAGTCTCTCATACTGCTCATCCGCCCGATGTTCCGGCACCCACACCGCCGCCACCGGCGAAGAAGCGTAAGCTGGAGGAGGCGGGGTTCCATAACTCCGCCTACTACAAGATCCGGGCCACCGTCGCCGACCTCCGCGTTCGTTTCGTGCAGGTCTGCGCTCTCCCCACAAAATCCCTCTTTTTTTTTCACTACTGGTTACTTGCAGTGCTTGTGTGTGGGGGGAAGGCGTGTTGATCTCCGTAAAGCTGGGGTTTTGGGTAAATTTTAAGCAAGGACACTGCTTAGGAAACCTGCCAAACTGAACTCTAACAAGATTTGTGCAATTGCACTGATATGTAACATGGTGTTGTGCTGATGATCTGTTCTGAGTTACTTACTCTCTCGTTTGAAGGTTTACGAAGCTACTGATTTCCGAAACAGTGATGCTGCTCGCGAGATTTTGAAAGGTAAAAAATATTCTCGAATTTATGTCCTTGTTAGGAAGTCACTAATTGCTCCATTTAGTTGGATCAACCTACGGCTCGTGAAAAAAAAACATGAAAATTGAACATTAGTTGGTCCAAATATCATAATTTTGTGCTTTGTATAATTCCACCCAGTGAAATTTTCAGTGCTGCTCTCCTGTCTGTTACTAATGTGGCTATAGCCGGGGAGCTTACTTGGGTGAAGGTGGAGCATCGGGGCTTATCCCTTCCATTTTGGATATCAGAATGGTGTAGGCAGGCAGGAGGTAGTGGAGGCATTGTAGGTGTGTGGTGAGTTGGTCTCTTCGAGGAACTCATCAAAGCTGAGGTAGGGCCCACACAGTGGCGCCACATCTTCAATGGGAAGCCGCTGCTTTACATGGGAAGTGGTGGAGAAGTACACTTGCTGGGGATTTTGAGTGCATGGGTGACTACTTCTATGTGAAGATTGGATGTTAATGGAGGAAAGAGTTTAATGACATGGGTGGGATTAGGGTGGAATAATCCAACTTTGCATGTCAGCACTTGAATGTCTAGCCCCAGCGGTATCAGCAAGAGGTTATAGTCGTAGAAGTTGGGATGCTATGGTTCCGACCCTGGATGGCGAGGCATTGCAGCTGACCGTGGTGCTAATCAGGTAGCATAAAAAACAATGTGCAGGCGAACGGTGTACAAAGGGCAAAAGAGGAGAGAAGCAAACAGGGTATTTTGTTCAGTACATGTCGGCCCATATATAGACAAGACCACCCTCCTAAGTAACCGAATCTTATACCTAAGAACTCAGCTAATTGCCTAATTTAAAGAGCTAACTCATCTAAAGAAGTCTGTGCTTATGCATCCTCAACCAAATGTCAGCTTGGCTACACTAGCTATAGAGAGCCTTGATCAACATGGTAGATAAATGTGTAGCTGCACCAGCTATAAGCCTGGGTCAACATGGTAGATAAATGTGTATCAATAGTGAGCACCTGAGCTGTCTATGACTTCTTATCTACCTGGTAAAAAGAAAGAGATTACATTTCTAAAATCAGTACTCCTCCAATTTTTATATAAGCTTGGAAGAAAAAAAAAGAAATGCTGTTCAAGTGTATCCAAATGTAGAAGTATGGGGGTTTGTAGTCAACCATATTCATACGGACAGAATGGTCACGGACACTTTGATACTATTTTTACATGGCATAGCAAGATATACAATGTACTCATGCTACTTCTCCAGTAGTATACAGTGCTCTGTTCAGTCTTCCTCTTTCATACCCAAAAGAAATTCTTAAATCATGCACACACACAAAAACATACTCCCTCCGTCCCAAATTATAGGGCGTCCCTTTTTTTAGGAAAATCAAACTCGATAACTTTTGACTAATAATCATACTAATCATATCTATGCCAAATATTATACATGTTATATCACTAGATCCATATTTTGAATTACTTTCATATAATGCTAATTTCATTTTCGTTGAAAATATAACATGGAATAAATTAAGTGGTCAAAGTATGTCATTGAAGATCGTGTAAAAAGAATATAGGCCTTATAATTTGAGATGGAGGGAGTATCATTTTTACAAGTTACTACTAGTCTTTTTTTTAATATAAAAGGGTATCATTTTGTGCACTATATAAAAAGATAAATAGATTTCTTATCATTTTACAATTTGTTTGTTGTTGGTAGAAAACACATATAATCGTATATTTACACAAAATTGTGTGTAAACATCATTTTACATTCTCTACATGTACACTAGTCTTCTATGTCAGTATAAGCAACGCGGCAAAGTGAAAAGCTGTGATAAATGTATCTACCAAATCTTATAGCTGTATAAATTTAGATGGATAGTGGACATGCCCAGAGATGCAACTTCACATATCTGCCTTTAGTTTTTGCCTTGGACTTTAAACATGTGGAAATAGTCTACACGATCCATATGTTACTTTCGAATGAAATGAAGCATATAATCCATTTGCATATGTTTATCCTATTATGACACATGCTTATCTGACATTCATAACCTATTATCAGTAAGGAATGTAAATCCTAGTTGACATTTGAAGTTTTGAACACATGGACTTTACACAGTTTGCATTCTTCTCACATGACAAACCTATGCAATACGTTGTCCTAAATGCTCACCAGTGTTAATATTGTGAAATATATTCTAGAACGCACCTTTTTTTCATACAAGCTATGCATTACATCTTTATATGGTACAATTCATGAATGATGTTTATCATACCTTCTGTAATTCGTATAGTTCAACAAGTCACGATATGCGTCTGATGTTCTGTTCTACATTTTTCAGAGATCAAGGTAGTCATGGAGCTATCCAAGAAAATGAGGCATGACCTTGGTGCCACTCTTGAACCTGCAAAGCCACCAGAGAAGCCTTTAGCTGGAGTTGTGAAGGATGGGCCAGCGGAACCACCTCCATCTGCAGAAAACAATCATGCTCCTCAGACAGGTGAGACTACAGTATGTTCAAATATTGCAAATAATATTGCGCCAACCAACCCTAACTTAGATGGTGCGGCAGAGAAGATAGGGGGAACCCAAAGCAGTGAGCTTGCAGATCATCCGAAAGGGCTGGACGAGATTGCACAAGGGTCTTGTATGACAGGTGGATCTCCTATTGGCTGGAATTTTCTTGTCTGGCCTGGGGGTGAAATGGTTTACTACGGGCGGACAAAAGAAGTGTTTCGGGCGGGTCAAGCTGAAAACTAAAATGTGGTGTTCACTCTGTCTTCTGATTGGTAATGTATCATTCAATTGCGGTAGGCTGATTTATAGAATGTGGTGTTCGCTTTCAGTATTCTGACTGGTAATGTATGTACTATTCAATTGTGCAAGGAATGGAGGATGAATTATGTACATCTTCGCATTCTGTTGACTGACGGGTAATGCACCATTCAATTGTGGGAGGATGATCTCTGTTAAACATCTATTAGTAATATATGTAACTGATTTCTGTATGACATTTTCTGGTCTTGTATGAGATGCCATTACGCCGCACTACCATCATGTTTCTTCAGCTTGGACGGCTAAGAGTCGTGCCCAGACTTCAAAATTGCTTTGGAACAAAGAATTTTACTACTTGGGCAGGATGAATCCCATTTCAGTAGCTAAGATAATCTCAGCCCATCCTAGCCAGAATTTAGGCCCATTCAAAACAAGATCACTTGTGTTATTTCGTTTTGGGTCAAATTTCTTCTTTTTTGCTATCAACCACATCACCATTCACGGTTCATCTGGTGATCTAACGTGCGCCCCGGAAACTACGTAATGGACACAAGATACACCTCCATAAACGCACGGCATTAACGCCCGGCAGTTTCCTATTCACCCCTCCCATAAACAGTTGCTAAAAACAGAGCGTTTGAAGATTTCAGAACCGGAAAAGGCGCGCCCTCCATCTACCAACGGAAGCCCAGTCAAGCCACCCCCCGATTTTCTCTCGGCCCGCCCGATTCTTGCGCCCCCACGAGACGAGACCCAGTTTTTCGCCCAGCCGCGTTGAATCCGTGGTAGATTAACCAATCCACCGTATCACGAGTTCATGGAGAGAGAGATCGATCGATCAGAACTCTGATCTGACAAACTCCGAGTCCTACTTCCACACACACTCCCCATGAAGAGATTCCCCCACCCCAAGCGTGGCCGCGGCATGCACGACCGGCGGGCGCACGTACGCTACAAAGACGGCGCTACGTGCGCGCGCACCGCGCGGCAGAGGATGGTTTGGTTCTTCGCGGTGCCTCGCGCGGTTGGGCGCGCGCGGATGCCGGCCGTGATGGAGGAGCTAGCGGCAGGAGCCGATCCATCGATCCATCGATCTGTATAGGAGGCAGCGGGCGGCGGCGGCAGAAGGGGAGAGGATACGCATCACGCGTGGGTGGGTTGAGATGGGAGGGACGGACAGGTCGTGGGTGCGAGCGGGTCGCGGAGGCGACGGCTATAAGTATCATCAGGCCCCTTGCCCCCGCGCACGCGCACGGCACCCTCCGCTGTTGTTTTCTCTTAAGCCCTACGAAGCGGAGCCCTCGGCGCGATCGAGTCGACGGCGCGCGCCGTCGCCGCATTGCCCCCGTCAGGTAAGCCGATCGATCGACGCTCGCCTTGGTGAATTTTCCGCCTGTTCGGGTGTCCCCTGCGCGTTTTGGTTTCGTCAAGTCGAATCGAAACATATATTTTGGATGAATACGTTGATCTGTTTCTCTTCTCTCGACGAATAGATTGATCTTGCTTTCGGAGAAGGAATCGTTCTCGGTTGTTTGAAGTTTGAACTGGATCTTTTGTTATTACTTCTTATAGCAAAGATTGTGCCCTTACAGTGACAACCCCGTGATCTTACGAAAGATTGAAACTTTATTAGGGATTGTGAGTTGTTGTTGAAGAGATGGCGAGCTACGACGACGAAACCAATGTAAGATTTTTCTCCTGCCCATCAATACGAAGAATTAGCAGTTTACTGCATTGCGGCATTGCTAATTGCTAACATATAACATTGATCGTAAATGGCTTTCTCCAGCTCGTGGACGATGAATACGATGACCTGGATGATTTCATCGTCGATAACGACGACGACGTGGTGTTAGGAGAGGAGCAGCAAGATGAGTTTGAGGAGGAAGAAGAACAGGAAGAGGAAGAGGAAGAGGAAGAAGAGGAGCCTCCGGTTGGGCAAGTAGAGATCCTCACCCTCAGGGAGCAATTAAAGGCGGACATCAGGAGAAAAAATCAGGCACAGCAGGGCGCCGCCGCCGGCAGGGCTAGCTGCTCGTCGTCGGTGCAGCCTCCGGTCAAGGACAGGTGTGTTGCATTGCATTGCATCGCACTGCATGATGCTTCTGCTGCCTTATCTTTTTTGAACATGAATGAACATTATAGTTTCTCTCCCAGTTGTTAACAGCAATAATCGCTTGCAGATTTGGTAGCTTCTTTGGGCCATCCAGACCTTCACTTTCTCGCAGAGTCATAGAGGAAGGCTGTTCATCAATAATCAAAGAAAAACAGAACGTATCATCCAGCGTATGTACTCCACTTAATCTTGCTGAATTTGGTTCATTAATTTTTAATTTTGTTTAAAGATCCAGCAAACGTGAAACTTTGATAATTGAATTGCTATGTAATTATTTGCAGAAAACCAGTGTTTCTTTTGCTTCAAAAAAACAACCAATCGCAAGCGGGCAGCAGCAGAAACCGAAGTATGTTAAAGAGGTATGGTTCATTTAGGATAAAACATCACCAGGTTATGTTGCTTACAGCTCTTAAAAAAGGATTATGATGCTTAAGCTTTGACCTGTGATTCTTCATCAGTCGTTTGGCATTTGCAGGAGAAAAGAAAGGTCGATGCGCTCCGTCAAAATCGGGATTATTCATGTCTGTTCTCAGATGATGCCGATACTATACATCCTACAAAGGAACAAACTGACAATATGATTGCATTGCCTATGAAATCTGGTACTTTTTAAAGCCTTCGTTACGAATACATGAACATGATACGATTCTTGCTTCCTTCCATTCCTCTACAGAATCTCACTTGTTTGGTATATAGATGTCGGAGACAATGGATCGACACATTCTGATGGCAAGAATAACACGGTTACAAGCCAGACTACCACAGCATCAAAAGGCAGCGGATTGAAGGGTGCACCTTCCATTCAGAGTCATCCAAATACTAAGAGGATGATCGCTTCTTCTGCCAAAAATGGATCCAACCTGCCTGCCATGAAGAAAATTCAGAGGGTACTGCCATCACCAAATGGCCAGAAGGTGCAGCAAACACTGCAGAGCAAGAGGCCTCAGGCAATGTCGCCACAAAGCCATGGCCAGCAGTCTCTGCAATCTCGAAAGCCTAAACCATCTCTCAATGGTCCGAGTTCTAGGCAAAAGGTGTCAGCCCAATTAGTACAAAAATATTTGGCTCCTTCCTCAAGACCTAAGGTTGCAACATTTATAATTCTAATGATTTTTCTCTCGTTTCTTCTTGATCTTAGCGTTCCAACTTATGATAGAACTACCAAGATGCCAATCCTACACAGAATTCAGATTTACAATTAGGAATGTCAGCAATTCAGGAATATGCATTTGAATCTTTCTCTATGTTTGCAGCCATCTCGACCAATGTCTTCAAGTGCAGTTCACAACGATCACGGAAAGACAAGACGTCTAGTGAAAAGGAAATCCAAGGATGAATGTGATGAAGAGGAAGTTGACTACTCATCAATCATCAGAGGAATGTTCAAGTGCGATTCCTTGTCAAATCTGTTAAATATTTTGTTAATTCTTTTCACTGGTTATCAATGGCTTTTGGTCTTCTTGTGCAGCTACGATCCTGAAAAGTTCGCTGGTAGAGATGAAGATGACAGAGATATGGAAGCCAATTATGCCAGCATACAGATGGAAGAGAGAAGAAGGTACTTATTTTTTTTCCATCTTTCCATCTACATCTTTTCTCATGTCAACAGCGTGAAAGGCAACCCTGTTCTGAAAAATGACCGCCTCTAACGAGCGAACTAACTATTTTTTCCTTCTTGGATATGCAGTGCAAGGCTTGCAAGACAAGAGGACGACGAGCAGCTCCGCCTGATCAAGGACGAAGAGAGGCGTGAGCAGCAGCAGAGGAAGAGGAAAAAGCTAGCGCAAAAGCAATAGTAGATGCTAGCCAGGACTGAACTCTCTTTGCCAAGCCAAATAGTGTAGTAGTTAGTTAGCAATGCAGACCAGGACAAGATTATATTTATCTCATTAGTTGTGATTAATTGTGGTGATGCTCTTAGTTACTCCCTCCGTTCTAAAATATAAAAAATTTTGGATATATGTGACACATAAATTTAAACAACATTTTTAGTTTAGATTCATAGTACTAGAATATGTCACATCCACCCAAAATCTCTTATATTTTAAGACGAAGTGAGTATTTGTCATGTCGCTGATGGCCAGTTGAATAAGAACAATAGCTTTTGTAGGTCAATTTTGCTTAGACATGAATAACACAAGGTTATTTGCATCTCATGGGACGATGAAAACACCACTATTTAAGGATATGTTCTCCCATCTTTCCCAACTCACATTTCTTATTTTTCACGTGCATGTTTTTCAAACTACTAAACGGTGTGTTTTTTGCAAAAAAAATTATATACGAAATTTGTTTTAAAAATTTATATTAATTCATATTTAAAACATAAATTAATACTTAATTAATCATGTGCTAATGAGTCGTTCCGTTTTACGAGCAAAAGAGATTAGTTTTTATCCCACGTTAACAAACGCAGTCTTATTAGTGTCGCCAGTACGGTGTTACCCTATCCATTTTATTAGTGTCACCAGTACGGTGTTACCTTATCCATTTGACGTGCGTAGGTTATTAGTGTTGTCAATACGGTGTTACCCTTCCTATTTGACATGGGTAGGATTTTACCAAGGCCCCTAGAGTCTTATTAGTGTCGCCAGTACGGTGTTACCCTACCTATTTGACGTGGGTAGGATTAACACCTATTTGACGTGAGTAAGATTTTACCAAGACCCATAGAGCCCTACCTATTTGACGTGGGTAGGATTAACACCTATTTGACGTGAGTAAGATTTTATCAAGACCTATAAAGTCTTATTAGTGTCATCAGTACGGTGTTACCTTACCCATTTGACGTGGGTAGGATTTTGTCAAGTCCCCTAGAATGACCTTTTACAGTGGGTCCGTGACAAACCTCGACTACTGCCATTGGGCAAGGTGGCTGAGCTGTGGCCACTGGGCAGGGTCGCGACCTTGACCGAACTTGATCATGGCGGTGCTCTTCAACCTTTACAATGGTCAATGACGATGCTCTTTAAGGTTACTAGCAGTGGTCTTAGGCTGCGTTCGTGTCTCAGCTTTCCCAACACATACCGCGCGCACGGAAAACGGAACAATCTATTAACGCGTGATTAATTAAGTATTAGCTAATTTTTTTAAAAAAATAGATTAATTTGATTTTTTAAGTAACTTTTATATAGAAACTTTTTGCAAAAAAATACACCGTTTAGTAGTTTGAAAAACGTACGTGCGAAAAAAGAGAGATGTGAGTTGGGAAAGAAGGGGGAAGAACTCACCCTTAGTGGTCTCCTTGACTATGAAAGTGCTCTCCAGTGGGCTTGGTCACTTAGCAGTGGCCATTGGTGATCTCCTTGACCATGGACCTGGTCTTCGACGGCCCCACAACAAGGGCATATGCATAGTATACTCCTAAAACTTACTAAATTTTTTACTTCACATCATGTTAATCTCATATTAAATATAAATTCTTACCACAACTCTTCTCTTATTAAATGTCTTTCACAAGTCTTTACATTAAATGTGTATATGCCTACCACAAATTTTCTTATATTAAATATGTATGTCTTTCTTTAAAACATGTCTATACTAACATCATGCTTTTCTCCTGTTCAGTCATGTGAAAAATATATGTCACTGACCTGATAACACATGGTAAGAAAAATAGAAATAATACTTGTAACGGTGAGTGCTACTGTATGTTACACATAGTTGTATATAAACATCAGCAATGTATATGTACTAGGGTTGATGCTAAGGTGGGATCCACACTTTTAAAAGAAAATTATTGTTTCTCTCTCCCTTCATCTTTTCCATTCTCTTAGTTCAGTGAGAAAGGGGAGTTATTTTTATTTTTTTAATGTTTTAAGGGTAAGCCATAAATATATGGGTAGCCCATAGCTAAAAACCATTCTAAAAACGTCATCACAATGTATAAGGTCTATTTTGATATTATAACACTCACTTATATTTTTACAATATAAGTGTCCTAAGGCCTATTCAGGCTCTTAGAGGAGGTTAGAGCATCATGGTTACTCCCTCCATCCCCGATTCCTGGATGCACGAGACAGATTTAGCAACCATTGCCAAAGACTAAAATACCCTCGTACAAATACAACATTCATTTCACCTTTTCAAATAAAAAAACATTCTTCTGTGCACAAGTACTCTCATCCTCTCTTTTGACAGTGCAAAGTGCATGTGTGAACGAGAGAGAGTAGACGAGAGAAACGAGAGAAACGAGAGAGAGGACAGAAGGTTTGCGTGAACAGGGAGACTGTTGTCTAAGCCCGTGTTTAGTTTCAAAGTTTTTTTTTCAAAAAACATCATATCAAATCACATCAGATATACGGACACACATTTGAAGTATTAAACATAGTCTAATAACAAAACAAATTACAGATTCCGCCTGTAAACTGCGAGACGAATCTTTTGAGCCTAATTAATCCGTCATTAGCAAATGTTTACTGTAGCACCACATTGTCAAATCATGGCGCAATTAGGCTCAAAAGATTCGTCTCGTAATTTACACGCAAACTGTGTAATTGGTTTTTTTTCGTCCACATTTAATACTTCATGCATGTGTCCAAACATTCGATGTGATTGGTTTGAAGTTTGAAGTTTGAAGGAAACTAAACAGGGCCTAAGTTCCTTCGCTGGGACTGTCGTGCGAACTCATTCAATGCAGCACAGATCGAATTTTTTTTAGATAAACGCTCCTCTCAAGAAATCATTTTTTTTGTGAAACGAAGAAAGTAAATATATAGAATAGCATAGTTATTTTGTGTTAAAAATATTATTATATTTTTTTTATAAATTTAGTCAAACTTAAAAATATTTAACTTAAAACAAACCCAAACCTAAAATAACTTAGTATGAAACGGCGGGAATAGAAGAAAGAGAAAGTTATAGCTTGCAGCTAATGGACAGAATGGATCATACTAGTGTTTCCTGTGATGTACTAGTTGACGTAGGAGGTTGAATATGTACATTGCAGTAGTGCAGCATTTCCTCGATAACTTAGCTGTGTTCTTTCTCCTTTTTAACTTACCTTCATTTTTTTCAACACATACGTTTTTTAAATTACTAAACGATATATTTTTTAAAAGTTTTTTTATAGAAAAAGTTACTTTTAAAAAGTTATATTATTTCATTTTTTAAGTTTTTTAGCTAATACTTAATTAATCATGTGCTAAACCGTCGCTTCGTTTCGTGTGCAATGGAAAAAGGTTCCTAGCTTCAACCGGCGAACACAACCTTTAAGGACTCGACTAAACAGTGCATGTGTACTCATTAGTCTTAGCCAGCTACCAAAAATATAACATGCATCTCTTTGAGTATGCAAGCATACAATCCGATCTACAAATAACTAAGCTCCAAATAATTTTTTTAAAATTACCAATTCGATTATATTATTGTATTCTTTGCAATTAAATTTTTATAACAAAATCTTACATGATTATATTATGATAATATATATATATATATATGTGGTAAATTATATATATATATATATATATAAATGCAAATTTGCACTCGGATTCAGATGTACCCACAATCTACACCGTTGATGTGTTCCAAGATTCGTGCTATAAAATATACTCAATCTTAACCAAATGAATGCTTACTATAGAAAGAAGATTATGTTGGTACATAATATGTATAATATGTATGTTGTATTTTTTACCAAATAACTTTTTTCAATAATAACCATATATATATGACATTTAGTGCATGATATTTCTCTAACCTTTTTTTTATAACATGATATTTAGTCAAAATAAGAAAATGATACATCTATTATATTACCAAATTAATATCTTGTAAAAATGATACTCCCAAAATGATACATATCCTTCTATCAAAAACTACTTCAATCAAAAACTACTTCTTTCAAGCTTTGTTGAATTTACTTTCAAAAATGCCTAAAAAGCAATTTAATATAATCTAGAAGTAATTTACAACACATATTTTTTTTTCATTAGAATATAATCATATAAGATCTTGTTATAAAAATTTGAGCAAATTTCACTTTATGTCACTTTTATTGACTAAAGTTTCACAATGCACTATGGTAGGTTCATCTCTTTACATAACACCACATATAATTACAATTCTTTGCACTTTGAACCGGGCTTCATAACTTATGCCTTGATATCTATTTTTCCAGTGGTGAAATTTGATCTTTGAAATGTTCACATGTACAGTAATGAAATCTATTTATCTTTGAATGTTCATATGTAGTAATGAAATCCCATTTATTTTATACGATGTATTATAACTACATTTGTTGTTCTTATGCTAACTTGTAAACCCCGGTCCAGAATACAAAGATAGGTAACTTATATATATGATGTTAAGTGAAAATGTAGACATGACCCTAATCATAAAGAAACTTTGGTTATCAAAGGTGGCATAAAGTGAATTTTACTTTAAAATTTTTATTACAACGAAAAATACAACGAAATAATCAGATTGTAAATCAGATAAATAATTTAAGAGAAAATTTTATAAGAAAAAACATGCAAGACCTAGCCAAACAGATATTTTAGCTTACCGTACTTGTAGTTAATTAGTGACCACTTCTTTATATCATACATTCAAATGCAACGGATTACCTCGCCCGTTTCTCGACCAGGCAACGGACTGTAATGGCATTAAACTGGCATTAAAGCGGCGTTCTTGGGCTCCAGGAGATCAAGGGATGGCGTGTTGGGGACTGCTTGGAGGCTACCAAAAGAGGTTGTACTAAGCGCTGACATAGCCAAGAGCGTGTTGTTGACTGTTTGTCTATCATGATGGACTGATGATGAAACTCAGATGACAGACATTTGGCCGTAGCACCAGCCAAAATCTTTTGCCGTTGAAGCTCTATACGCAATTGAGGGAGACGAGACAGAGGTCAGGTGCTCCGTCTATAACCATCTGTTTACTAGTGCAGTCATCCAGTTCTTCAGCTGGCGTCGAAGGATAATCGATGTCCTCAATCACTAAACCGGGGAATTAGAATGGAAAGACGACAAGCAGGCAAAATTGCACACACCGATGAGCTAGCACCTAGCAGGCAGCCTTCTTATTACCATTTGAAGAAATAAAATACCTTCCGAAAGACTACCAAACCAGCAACTTTGCTACCAACAATGACAAAAATACTGAATCCATGGTGCAGAAAAATGAGTGAAAAATAGTCCTAATAATTAAAACGGAGGCAAAGATGCAGGAAATCGGACATGCATCCACTGCTTCTCGTAGGCCGATACATGGACCCATCCTATCTCCTCAATCAATTGGATCTTCAAATCATAAAGTCTTTTCTTTGGTTGCTCAGAGTCATCTTGAATCATATCGTTCAGAATCTGTCCACAAAAAAAAAAGTTAACACCATTAAAATAGTAGCTGCATCGGAAAAATATTGGGTTTAAGATGGCAAGTATAACAAAATTAAGGTTAAAATTTCTAGGATGCCAAGTTGTTTGTTTGTTTTTCTTTGGATAAAAGAGTAGGAATGCCAAAGTCAATCTTCTATTTTTTTAAATTTTGATCGTTTAATTTTGGTGATGTGGTTTCTCGACTATAGCATGTTACATTTCAGCCTTGTTACAAATCAAATATATCATGCAGTGCAAATTGACTGATATTCAATAATTTGTTTTCATCAATAACTATAGTCTGTGCCTCTTCTACAAAAACACAGTTGAATCATAGCATGTGAAAACGGAGCCTAATGCAAACTCTACTCATATCATGATTCAGGAAAAGTGCAATAATTTTACTGTAATAGATTAAGTAAAAAGATCAGTGAGTTCTACTGACCAAAACGAGTTAAGGGAACAACATTTTACTGCATGTCAAGGACAACCTACAATTTCTGTTGTTTTTTGTAGCAACAATAGATGCTGTGCATTACACATTTGCAGATCAAGTAACATATTCCACAACCATGCAACACCTACAAATGATTGCTTCCCCACAAGGCCCACATGCACCCAGTTATAGAACTAGCTTCATTCAAAATTAATCATAATTGCAATGCTAAGAAAATATTAATGGGTACTTGGTATAGGAAGAACATACCTTCAATGCAGTCCCAAGTCTACCACACCGCCTCTCACGCAGGACAGTTAAAGAGCCGTATTTTGTAGATTTGGCATCAACCCATTTAATTAATTCTTTGTAATTCTCTTCAAAAGCATCTTTAGCAGATGCCGCAGTTGACTCATCAGTCTGCCATCAAATAAAGGATTAAGAATCTTAAAACTTACAGAAAGAAAAACTTTTATGCTTGGAGAACACAAAGAGCCTCAATAGTGTCAGTATATAAACAGTTGGATACATAATTACATATATAGACTAGAGATTGCGCTCTGCAGATCCAGTTTATTATGAGTCTATGATAACGTTAAGGCAAGATTATCGAGGGGCCTGAGAACGTAATAGGCCCAAGCAACCATACTCAACATAAACCTTGCCATTCTGAGAAGGGCAAGGAAAGAATAAAGAGCAGGAATATTTGTCATGATGGCATTAAATTTACATACTGGCTTAGAACAAGTAGTATACATGTTAAGTCACAGTTTAGCTTACAAAGCTGGTACAAAGTTTTCAAGCATTAGAATTGTAAATATAAGAGTATTCTGGTGTAGCCAGGCCCAGGAGACAGATCCCAGTCTCTAGTTTATGGCAATTGACACTATTACACAATTGTACTATAAAGATATGACAATAAGGTGAATAAATGTATAAAATGCGACGGAAGATGCTGACCTTTAGCGACTCAATCTCTGCCAATGCAAGACCCTTTTGGTATAGTGCATCAGCCAACTGGTCTCGTGTTTCTTCCATCTTTTTCTTATTTTTCTATCAGTCAGCAGAAGGTTTCAGCTAAGCAGGGAAGTACAAGCACATTTGATTACAAATGCTAGTAAATAAATAATCTATTTACCTGTGCCTCTTCATCTTCGGGATCTGGTTTAAGGGACAAAGACTTTGCCAGATCCTCTTTATCAATACTGTCCACTACCTCATCAGCTGCAGCTATAATCTGAAGACCAAGAACATAAAAAAAAATCAGAAGGGTTCATTTAAAAAAGTCAAAAATATGATAGATGTATTATGTGGGAACAAATACTGACAGTCAAGTGAAAATTCACTTCGACGTAAAAGTAATTAATTATTTATCTACAGTTTTGGAATTTTCTTGAAATAAATGATATAATATAATTTAATCTATAACAGAGTAATGCACTAATCTCCTCCCAAATGTCAAAACTCAAAACTGCCTGAAGGAATAGTGAAGAGACTGAATTATCTTTAGTTACCAGGCTCTGACGCAGAAAAGAAACAAGTTTGAATGTAGATTTCGAGTTTTCAATAGTCCTTTGTCTTTGAAATGTGGTTAATAAATGACCTTGGCAATTTTATCAAACAGATATATAGCTATGCTTCATGTGAAATACATAAACCGTTGACTGAATGTTGGCTAATACCAATGCACACAAGTTGGTTTGATCTACTTAAAATAGTAAAGGCATGAGCCTGATTCTCAGATCCAACATTGCTGAGTCTTGGCAGCATGTCTGTTTTGCAACAAGGTTATCCTCTCCTGGAAAGAATCAGACACATGGTAACATTCTATTGCATAGACATCAACTAACTAATCAGCTCGTTAGTTAAAAGACATTGGAATTTGGAGCATTGGACCTAGTGATGATTTTTTTTTTAAAAAAAAAGAATGGAAACCTGCTCAATGTTATCCGACCATAGATGTGGCAAAATTGTATGAACGTTTACTTTTTTTATTCAACAAAGTAAGATGCAGGGAAACATAAATGAAAAGAAAATATTAATTACCTCTTTTTGATGGCTAATCTTATCATCTGAAGTTGCTTTCTGAACTATGCATTCCAAAATTTTGGCAAGCAAAGGTGTATACTTCGGATACTCGGACTGCAATATGCCAATAAATGCTAAGGTGATTTAATTGACATTGCAGAATAATATAAACAAATGTAGCTCATTATTTTTATAATAGAAAATGACATAATTGACATGTTAAGCAAGAAAAAAAAATCAAATTACATCCATCTCATTGTCTTTCTTTATTGTAACATCTTAGCATTAATTAAAAATAACTAAGATTACATGTGCTGCTGTAATAACAAATCTGCAAAGTGCAAACTACAGATGCTCATAAAACTAAGAAAAAAGGAAAGCAAACTAGAGTTGACATCAAGTTTGTTATGAATCTGCAAACTATAGATATTTCCAGCAGTCAGGTGAGATCGAGGCCAGAGCTGCAGACCTGCAGTGGCCGGGCAAGCTCAAGGCCTGAGGCCTGACATCAATGGGGTGGTGGCGGTATCCATGGCAACCATGGCTGACCTCATGTGAGATGGTGAAGGGAATGGATTGTAGGAGGAAGAAAGCAAGAGTACTGTTGGTATTCCGCATCTTTCTTTTCAGAGAAAAAAATAAAAGAAAACCTAACAGAACTTTTGACTTTTGATGGGATGCTAAATAGAAGAACGAAGGTAACCTTTGGTGCTCATAAGGCGAACTGCAAGCTTTCAGTGTTATAAAACTAATATTGTGATCTTTGGATGCTAAAGGGCCAATTTTTGCCAGATCGTCAACAAAGTGATGCATTAAGTTTAACACCATGCTTATACAATAAAATAATCATGTCTGGTCTTTCTTAGTGCGATAATAAATCATAGGATAAAAATGAACAAGGAAGAGAAGCCAATGCTACCTTAAGAGAAGCCACAAGCGCTGTCCAAGAAGATTTGTCATCCTCAGTTTCTTGATTAAAGCCAGAAAGGAACTTTATCTTGGTGTCTCGAACCTGATCAATCAATTTAATGTGAATACTGTATTATTCCCTACGAATTTTATATTGCAATAAGAAATGTGCCATTTTTACCTATAATAAATTAATCTAAAACAGGCAGAGTTATGATTCTTTCTAGGTAGCTCAAGTCCACAACAATCTATCCAACACAAATTCGTCATTAATGATCAGTTGCATGCATCTAGATTTGATTATCTTGCTAGCAAAAAAACATCTTCTGAAAAGAACACTTTATATAAGAAAATGAGTTCAAAGGAACTTAAGGACTAAAGTGTTCCAACCTCCTCGTTCAATCTCTCTGAAATACTCTTTTTTACAGATGAAACTCCCTTTTCTTTATCATTATCAACCTGCAAGTTTTAGACAATCATCATATCAGTTGAATATGCAATAGAATATTGAGAGTGAATATACAGAGGGAAAAAAACTTAGGGTCCTATGGTGATCCTGAATATGGATTTAAACCTGAACTAGCAGTATTGCTATGCAAGATCATAAAAACAGCAATGCTGATAGTGAAACAAAAAGGGAACCAGTATCTGGTGCACTAACCTTTGATGGTGGAATGAGATACGATATACTATAAGATGCTGGAGCATGCTGGTTTTGGCCATCTTTCTTGTTGAAAGAGCTTACCGCACCATAGGTTATTGACCCAACCAAAACAGATCCAGGTAGTACATTCTGCCATACAAATATACAATTCAACAGATTAACCCAAAAAGTCAAAATACTGATATGGTGGTTAACTGATCATCTAAATGATACAGCGTAAAAAAAAAATCTAATCAAGTTATACACCATCAAGATATGTACCTTTGGAAGTTTTTCTCTAGATGGTGCACCCACATAGAATGCTTCTGGTTCTCTAAAAAAATAAACACTGGTGGTGTCAAAGTGTAATTCTAATAAGATAGTAGTGAACATTTGAATAGGATGTACCCTGGAATTAAAACAGAGGATTTGAAGGTGCCATTTCCAACTACAGGACCATCAGGTTCAGAGTAGAAACTCAATTGAATGAAATCCTGCAATTAGATTAACATATACATCAATGCTGGATAAGTGACTTTTTAAAATCAATGTGCACTATCTGTAATAAACACCAACAAGCTTAGCTTGCATAATATCTGAACAAGCGAGAAGTGCTCTTAAAACAAGTCAGGTTGTAGATTATGTACATTGTATACGGGTTACTAGGTGGATTAGGGGAGAGAGAGAGAGAGATCCTCCCCTTGGAATAATTTTACAGTAACAAGATAATGTTTCAAAACATTTCAGACAATTTTATGTTTTATTCCTGTTTCCACAATAACCTGATGAGCACAATACTCCTCCATAGGACTGCAATTGCATACGTGCAACCTACATACTAATGATAGCAGTTTTGGTGGTTGTGCAATATGCACAAATCACAGGATAATACTAGAGGTTAATCTACTAATCTAAAGTTGGCCATTATGCCAATGTTTGGTTGGTCCACATGGCGTTGAAATTTTTCACCGTTCTTGGTGAATACCCGTCTCTCGCAACTGGCTGGCTTTGCCCTCAGCCCCCCCTCTTGATTAGTCCCGAGTCTTGATGTCACACCGTGAAAAATAAAAAAGAAAAAAATGTTGTTTCAGGCGCATGGTGGCAATGAGATGGGCTGTAGAGCCCAGTCACGTGATCCTGGGTCTGGTTGTCTGGAATTTACTCGTTGGACACTGTAGCTAATTAAGCATGCATGAGCAATTAGATATCTGAAGAAAGAAAATGTAGAAAAATGAAAAAGAAATATACAACAAAAATTGTAAAATATTTAAATAAATACGATATATTGCGGCTAAAAAAAGCATAAACTGAGGCAGGTGCCTGACCATATTGATATCATATATTTCTATAAAATAAAAACAATAATCAGAAAAATGAATGATAAATAAAGTGAAAGATTGGATCAAAATCCGTAGTCCTAGAACATTTGATACTGTATGGAAACTTTTAGGTTAATGACATCACTATAATTTTAAGAAAACATTTTTTTCTGATAGCATATATTAATATAAGACTATAATCGTTTGTCAAATTTAAAACAACCTCAACCCAAAAAAAAAATTACAATCATAAATTATGATCTGATTTTTCTCATTCTTTGACAAACATAATAAAATTATAATCCACTGATATGTCCTTTGGAAGTATTTACTCTCTCGGTTTCATAATTCTTGACGTTTTGGACAAGATTGAGGTCAAACTTTTATAACTTTGACTATAAATAACTTTAAAAATATTTAGTTTAAAGGCACTAAAACAATATATATAGATTTATCTTACAAAGTACTATAATAAAAATAAAAAATATTTATTTATCCAAAACTCAAGAATTATGGAACCAAAGGGAGTATTGTGCATGTCAAACTAACTTGTGTAAAATATATTACACCATCTGTTTCAAATCACTTACTTTGGCAAATACTCTCATTATAGCATTCAAATTTTCTATGTTCATATTATTTTAATTGAAACACTCTCACATTTCAAAGAATCTTTAGAGTGATGTTCCATCTCACCCTCATAAAAAATGCAACCATGCAGTATAATTTGCCAAATCTCCTTGTTTAGTGTGACATTTGCTAGAAAAATAAATAAATTGAATCGAGAAGAGGATTAATTTTCTATGTTCTATATAAGCCCTAAATAATATGCACGGCTTATTGGCGCGCTTATTTTCTAGTGTACAACTCCAGTGCTTACACATGATAAAATTCACACTTCACAGCATTTTTGACTCAGCTAAATTTCCATAGTTACCACCCATACCCCAAAACTGAAATGGCACGGGGTTTGTTTGGCAAAAGAGACGATGTTCTTTATAATCAACAATATTTACATGCCTTCAATGAAGCATGCAATTGAAATATGAAACAATACGTACTTATTAGCAATATAAGACGCATTACCTTTTTCTCTAGCTTCCTCTCGATAAATAGAACCAACTGCTTCAGTTTCTCCAACAACTGCACGTTGTCATGCCTACACCATTCATTAGACAAAATTCATGCAATAAACCAATTTTTTTTCACTGAAGCAACAAAACATAGACTACGACCCATGAAATTATCAAAAACAACCAACATAAGATAACTCCGCAAATCTAAAGAAATGTTTATTTCCTTATGTGTATTTTATCATAATAATGTTTATGGTGCATATCTATTGTACCCAAATTATTTGGAAATTGAACCACAACACCATCACACAATTCACTAAGAAAAGCCCTTAAGAACTTAAAGAGGGATAATCAATTGTGCCAAGGAAGGTTGGACCATGATGGATAAGTAAAAGGAACCTTAGGAGAAAGATGGAACCATTTTCTGGGATATGCTGAACTTTTTGGAGAAGACTCGGGTTATTTATTACTATTTCTTAATATTTCGAATTATGTCACCTATAATTCAATCTAAGATAGAACAAAATTTAACTAAGCACTTATTTCTAATGGGTAGTGACTAGCCAACTGATTCCCGTGTGCAATATGCTGCAGACTTTTATGGGGCTGTTCACGTCAACACTGTCACTGCACACAACAGAAGCATTCATGCGCAGCACCATTCCTCTCGAGTTAACAAGACACCGAAAACACAGGACCATTTTTGTTCATTAAGAAAAATATCATATGTTACATCGAAACTGGTGCTCCAGAGTACATACTACTAGACTACTGGACTGCAGTGGAGTATACAAAGGTAAAAAGATAAATCCCTAGCATGCTCTAATGTTTATTTCTTAATATGTGTGGCTTAGTGCAACTGAATAAAAAGGTGATCACATAGACCACCTAGGTGTTATGTGTCACCCATTGCCAAGCGAGACACCTAAACACTCTTTAGAGCACCTAGGTGGCCACCTAGCCTGTTCTGTTGGACTTAACCAAACTTTGAAATTTTAGCTACAGTTCTGAACTTCCAATTCTTGTGTATAGATGGTGAATGGTTACAGACAAAAACAAGAAGTTTCCCATTAACTATATCATGTCCTAATAAACAAGTACATCACCACAGCAACAAATCAGAAATAGCACAGAGGGCCTAATATGCATAAGAATGCATGTAACTTTGTAGGTGGAAAAGTAGTACCTTATGTACAATTGCAGTGTGTATTCACCTTTCGAGAGTCTGACATAATTAGGATAGACATCACCGGAAGAGTAGACACACTGTTAACACAAAGAAATAGTCCTAAGCTTGTGAATTGAACTGAAAAGGGTGCCAAGAGTAACTTCAAGAATTGAGCAGATCATATTGATCTGATTTTTCTGCCCCTTTTTTGAAGAAAAAAGATGTAATAATTAGGAACACTAAGTATAATGCAGATATTGGAGTACTGGACTGCCATATACCAATCTAGAATGCAGAAGGAAAAGAAGGGGTAAAAATCTTATAATCCCACCAAAGAATCATCAGTAACTGGAAATCATAATTTAAATCTCCTTATCCTATAAGAGGTACAGAAATTAAAGGAACAAACATATAAAAATGAAAAAAATGTACCTTGTTTGAATCTGATATTGTATAATACTGAGACTCGAACTTGTTATCATATATTCTGTTGTTAAGTAGGGGCACATGGGGCTTTATTTCAGCGCCATCCTCTAGTTTGAATTTGTAACTGCAGGGTGTCAGAGAGAGAAATATGAAAACAAATCAAGTACTACTCGTAACAGGTATGTACAATATCACAGAACCTAAAGTTAACTCACGTTAGAGTTAGTGCTATGATTTGCTTGCCAGATGGTAATCTGTCACGGCTGGTAGGAAGTGAACAAAGATTACACTCCACCGGTCGATAAGGGGTCTTGACCTGTAATCCATACAAATCAAATATATGTCCAAAGGAGAGTAGCCTACGATAAGCTTTTATAGATTCTTTACTAACCTTGTTCAGAGTGGCAACAGGAACAAGCCTCTCTGATGCTAATAGAGATCTAGCAACTAAACGAACAGGTGCCTCACTACCATCAAGGCCAATTATTTTCTGATCAACGGATATTCCATGAAACACAATCTGTGAAGTTGGAATGAAAATATTCATCATAAATATCATTTGATACAAATCGGATGCTATAAAAGTATATTTGCAAATTTAGTTGGACAACCAAGGATTATCACTGATCAGAAAATTTGCCGAGACAAAAGTACCTCGAAATCAACACAGGTAGGTTCATGGCTAGCAATTCCGCTAGACCAGAACTGGGCAATGGACAACTCCAAAGTTAAGCCACCTTCTACAGCAAAACTAAAATTCTTGAGAGAAGGTGAGGAGAAAGTGACAACAGCCTCCCATTTAATAGGTCGCTTCAGTGGACAGATCTGTTATACCGATGTTAGAAACTTAGAATTTGCATAAATAAGTCATAGGAATGAAGATGGAATATTAAGATCACTACTCAGTGTATACCTGAACAGTGTCCAAAAAGAACCTCCTAGGAGTATCAAAGGCTGCTGTGCGCATTGTAACTTCCACCCATGAAGCTCCAATAGGCACATTTATGAACCTTCTTTCAATGTGACCTGTAAGAAAAAAGATCAAAATAACTTTTGTATCAGAATTGACGTATCAAATTCAATGAAATAATTATTACAGGTTTATTCTGACCATGGTTCAGCATAATAGAACTAATTGTTCAAAAAATGGTCAGCAAATAACTGGATGATTCACCACCAAGGAAAAAGTGAGGCAAGATCAGAAACAAGGGAGCTATAAGCCGTAGCTACAAGTGATTCTTAATAGAACTGATGCAGAAAAAAGCACTGTTTTACCATTTTTTCAGAAGTGCACCCTTTTAGCTATGTATCAAACTGAAATTCCATTGCATAGTCGCTATGGGTAGATCTGTGAGGCTAGAAATAACTATAGAAGGATGATTCTATGGATAGTGAAATCTGCACATAGGTGAAAGTCCAAATGTGCACCTGTGCACTTTAAAAACTCTCTAAATATTCAAGGATGTAGGTAATGGTAACAAGTATGCATACAAAAAAAAAACATAGAGTATTTAATTTTAGAAAAAAAACACAATTACAGTAAGCAACTGAGGAAAACACTGAGTACCTGACTTAAAGGAAAGATTTGAAAGTGTCAATGCAGGTGGCTCTCCTGATAGAGCAATAGGCTTTATTACAGTGATTGGTACGCGGAAAATCGGTCCACGCCATGGTGCTTTGCAATCTATACCATAAACTTCATAGTAGTGAAGGCCGCTGCTGATATTAACAGGATTTACAACAATGCTGCAAAAGACAAAGGAAAAACACATGAAAAGTATGGCACTTGACAGAATAAACAGCACATATCATTGATCAAACAATTTACTAATAATATTGCTAGTCCAATTGGACTAGTCCTTGCATGACCGTGGTTTGACATGAACATACATTTTGTTTTGTAACTGAAGAGCCACCATAAGTTATCAAGCCTTATGAAGTACTCCCTCCGTCCAAAAATAAATCAACTTTTGTACATGAGGGAGGGAGTATGCTCTAGTGGTTTATTTCAGTGAAGTTCTCTTTCAACAAAATATATTTTCAGCAAAGTCAGGTTGCTACTTGCATGAAAGGTAAGCATCAATGATCAACTTCAAAGGAAGTCAATATACACAATCATTGACTATGAAGTAGATGACTTATATAACACAGTGTATATGGCATGTGTGTGTTCTTATAAACCTGAAATCTCAGAAAATATGGCCAGTGCCAATAAGTTCATTTTACTACTATTTTACTGAAATGAAGAGTGGCAAAAAATCATATAGCTTAAACAGACAAGGTACCAACTTGAAAGTGCGCCCATTGTTTGTCACCATTATATACTCAGGAATTTTAACGACAGAGCTATCAGTAGAATGTAGCTGGAGGCACTCCTCAAATGGAACCAATTGCTCCATATTACTTGCATCCTCATGAAATTTTGGGTCTAGTTGAACAGTCCACTGTAAAGCAAAACATACAATTAATTTCGATGATCTATAAAATTGGGAAAGTCAGTACAGTTCAAAATGTACGTGTTCCTCTACAGAGTGCATACACAAAGTGTTAAAACTTAAAAGTGTTACCCTTATTGATCATAAAGTTCTGTAAATCTAGATTACTACTGATCAAGTATGGGGATGATGGATAAACTTTTCTCTAACCTTACTGATCATAAAGGGTTTCTACGAATCTAGGCTACTATTGGTCAAGTACACGGATGACGATCCTTTTGGGAGAACATGAAATCCAAGCAAGCAGGCAGGAAATCAGGAACTAACCTCACTTGTTTGCTGGCATGTGTTACTCCCACGTAGATATATTCCTCTAAGTTTAGGACCTGAAAACATGGTATTATGTTATCACATATAAAAAAAGATACCAACTCAATATTAATCAATATATAGATCTATAAGCTTTGTCCTGTAACAGATAGAGTAAACTTAAAGAATACATGGCGCAGTCAACGTAATAATTTATGTTCACTGAACTACTAAAACTATGAGTAATGGATTTAAGTGGTACCATAATATAGCTAAACATGTACTATCCGAACCATGCAATAGATAATGAGCATTAAACAGTTGTGTACTAAAAAGATCTGTGAAGTATGTTTATAACATCTGTGCTTACATTCAACATATGATAAACCTAGTAGTGCTCGGTAAAACAGGAATCCCATACAGTAGCAATGTTAAAGTCTGGTTGCTGATTTTATACACAGTTAAATATTGCAGTCTCTAATATTTAACTCTGGTAGTTGAGTTTATAAGAATATACTCCCAAACGAATACTCCCCATGTAGGACAAGATTCGGTCAAACTTTTAAAATTCCGACCATCAATTTTATATTGGAACAATTTTATAAAATCTAATAAGTTTATGATATTATGATAGTACTTTTCGAGGCAAATCTACGTATAACATTTCTTTTGTTTCTAAACTAAGCATTTGAGAAATTATTGATGGTTGGAATTTTAAAAGTTTGACTGAATATTGTCATAAATGTCAAATATTTATGACCGGAGGGGCTGTTGAACATAAATCTATTGGTGATATTCTCGTGTGAAAAATTTGTACATTGTATAACTGGACATAAGATAATCATAATGTGATAAACCAATAGTCCTATGGAGGAAAAAGACTGAAAAAGATAGGAGAAAGACAGATAATACAATTAATTGTTTTTTCCTTTTCCTGTTCAAATTGATTTCCTTTTGAAGAAGAAAATTGTACCAGCAACCGAGCTAACATTGCAGACCTAGCACAAAATGCCATTACAGCTTGGCTGCTCTAAACAATAGGACCAACAGCCACTCTCACAAATGTATTAAAAGGTAACTATGGACACTGTCACATATGTGTTACAGATAAGATATGCTCCCAAGAACCAATACAATACAATAAATGTTAAGATTTCATCATCCAAGGATAAGAGAAGAAATATTGCATAAACCACATCATAGATCATTTCGAAAAGGCATATGATAAAGTAGATTGGAAGTTTTTGCAACAATCCCTAAGAATGAAAGGTTTTTCGTCCTAGTGGTACAATTGGATAGATCTGATTGTGAGAGGAGGAAGTGTAGCTGTTAAGGTCAATAATGAAATTGGGGATTTCTTTAAGACAAAAAAAGGTTTGAGACAAGGGGATCTGTTGTCACCAATTCTGTTTCATCTAGTTGCTGATATGCTAGCCATTGTAATTCAAAGGGCAAATGAAAATGGAAGCTTCCATGGAGTGATTCCACATTTGGTTGACAATGGGCTCTCAATATTGCAATATGCGGATGATACAATCCTTTTCATGGAACATAATCTAGAGGAAGCCAGAAACCTAAAATTGGTATTAAGTGCCTTTGAAAGGTTGTCGGGCTTGAAGATTAACTTTCATAAAAGTGAATTGTTCTGTT
This sequence comes from Oryza officinalis, assembly GCA_008326285.1. Taxonomy (NCBI): domain Eukaryota; kingdom Viridiplantae; phylum Streptophyta; class Magnoliopsida; order Poales; family Poaceae; genus Oryza; species Oryza officinalis. The sequence goes on along the minus strand of BDMV01000002.1, from coordinate 46,902,510 downwards.
ATGGCAAGGGAAAAGAGGCTGAGAGGGAGTATTGTTTGTTGTTTGGTTGTGGAACCGGTTTATACCCTTTTAGATACTTAGGGATCCCAATGCACCATAGGAAGTTATCCAATAAGGATTGGTTGATTTTGGAGGAAAGAACTCAAAAAAAGCCAAGTAGTTGGAAAGGGAAACATCTTTCTGTCGGGGGGAGGATGGTTTTAATCAATTCTGTTTTAAGTGGGATAGCTATGTTCATGTTGTCTTTCTTTGAGGTTCCTAAAGGTATTCTCAAGAAATTGGAGTATTACAGATCCCGTTTCTTCTGGCAATGTGACGAACACAGGAAAAGATACAGGTTGGCTAGGTGGAGCATTTTATGCAAACCTAAGGAATGTGGAGGCCTGGGGATACAAGATTTGGAATTGCAAAACAAATGTCTTAGTAAATGGCTATACAGGCTTTTGAACGAGGATGGGATTTGGCAGAATTTATTGAGAAGGAAACACTTGACGAAAAAAACTTTCACTCAGGTAGAAAAACAACCTAGGGACTCTCACTTTTGGTCGGGACTCATGGCGTCTAAGAACGCTTTTGTTTCCTGTGGATTCGTAAAGGTTCGCAATGGGACCCAAGTGAGATTTTGGGAGGATCGTTGGTGTGGGAACATCTCTTTGGCTAATGAGTACCCTAGGTTGTATAACCTAGTGAGAAATAAAAATGCTTTTGTGGCAGTAGTCGTGGGAAAAAGGCCGCTTAATGTGTCTTTTAGAAGGGCTATAGCGGGGGTTAACCTAAAGGATTGGTTGGAGGTAGTGGCAAAAGTTTTGCTGGTTAGATTGATGGAACAAAATGACTCTTTCGTGTGGGAGGTACAAAAAAAAGGTGTGTTCTCTGTTAATTCGATGTACAAGGCCATCATATATCGTGATGTTGTACCAAGAAAAGAGGTGGTGATATGGAAGTTAAGATTGCCATTGAAAATCAAATTTTTTTCATGGTATCTAAGGAAAGGGGTCATTCTAACAAAGGACAATTTGGCTAAAAGAGGATGGGAGGGTAGCACTAAGTGTTGCTTTTGTAATTCGAATGAAACGATACAACATCTTTTCTTTGATTGCCCTTTGGCTAGATTTGTTTGGAATGCTATTTTTATAGCTTTTGGAATCCAACCGCCTATTAATGTCGCTAATCTTTTGGGTAATTGGCTTTATGGTGTTCATCCTAGGCTTAGAGCTCAAATACTTGTTGGTGTTGCAGCTTTATGTTGGGCGGTTTGGTTATGTAGAAATGATGTGGTGTTTAATGGCTTCAAAGCTAACTCATTTTTGCAGGTAATTTTCAGGGGGGCGTTCTGGGCATGGGAATGGTCCTTGCTTCTTAAAGAGGAAAATGGTCAACATGTGAAAGACGCATGCAGGAAGTTGGAATTGACAATGTTAGATTTCTTTGCAAAGTTTGGGTGGAAACAAAGAAGAATATTGGAAGTTTAAGACTTTCTTTGGCCGTGTGTTGCCTTTTAAGCTTTTTGTTGCGTTGTGCAAGATGTTGTGTGGTCTTGTTGTTAGTTTGAGTCTAAGTACTCGTGTGCGAACTTTGGTTGTCTCTCCTTGTGTAAGGGGATGAGTCTAAGAACTCTTGTAAGTTTGGTTGGCTGTGTACATCCGTCTCAGGATGTAGAGGCCGGTTATCCCATTATCTAAAAAAAAAGATCATGAATGCGAGCGCAGTACTCCATTCACAAAATATTCACTTCAAAGTAAAGATTATTTTTGTACAGATTGTGAGAAGAAGATATGATTAGATGAATAGTATAAATAGAAACATACTTACTTGACTTTCCCACTTGATTGATTGATATTCTATAAGAAACAAGCGGCAATTCCTTAGCCCGCTGAGCATATTCAAAAGCCCTGACAAAGCAAAAGAAATATAGCATCAACTAAAAATTCAACATCTCCAAATTAAAGATATTATCCTCATAGAGCATAATATAAACAAGTTTTATTCTTACCTATCAACTTGCAAAAGCCCATGCCCTGTAGTTAGTTTCTCCTCAGGCACATCACTTATTGATGCAGTTGTATTCTCAATTGCCTTCCTCACAGTATAAGGGCTTAATGGAATGCCTTCAGCCTACAATGTATCCTTCATTAACATAACTATGTTTTTGTTCACATTGCTTTACTGAACATCCAAAAATGTTGATCACATTGCTTAATGGAAACATGATGGCATACAAACCTTCATGGCACTAACAAGAAGAGCAACCCCACCACAGGCAGAAGGAGATGCCATGGAAGTACCATTCATGAGCATGCGAGACTGAAGTGTCCATGTTGGTACAGGAGCCACTGCTCCACCAGGTGCACTAATGGAGACACCGAGATCCCCGTCAGCCGCAGGGCCTCGGCTAGACCTTACAAATCCAACCACAGCACACATGTCAATTTCAAACAACAAATTTAATGTTACTATGTAAAGGCAGGCACAGTTCAAATAAACCATATTTTAAGTCAATAAAAAAGATGTAAAAAGCTAGGGAGTAGGAAAATTCACCACCTACCTTATCGGAGACAAGAAAGTAAAACTTTTCATCTCCTATTATCTTTCTAACAATGTATTGCGCTAGAGGCAATATGAAGTGTAGTGTGAACTATGTGGAAAGACTAATGAACAAACAAATGTGTGGTAATTGGGGGATCTCATGATGGCAGGAGAAGGTTTGCACAGTGCAGATTCTATGAGACCACAACGAAATTGCAGGCATGAGCGGCAAGGGTTCCAAACATAAGTAACTATCATCCTCATGGTGAGGCACATTAGTGCTTGACAATTAGAAAAACACGTTGTGCCAACACATAAAGTCTTAAGTTCCTTCAGAAAGACACAAGACAATATGGCCATCCATTCCTTTATCTCCATTTGAAGTTTTTTAAGTTTCTAACAATTTTTATTAAAGCAAAAACATCCGGTGGATCCCTATTACAGTGACTTAGAAGTTATCCTTTTCCATATTCTGTTCACATTTGCTAATTTTGGAAGGTAAGGCAAATTTCCTATGCAGAGAGATAGTAAAACTTGAGCACAACTCCTGGAGTGAGCCATGAAAGAGCACCCATCAATCCCAATGTTCAGTGCTCGAAATATACACTCGTTTCATGGTATATCGAGACAAAGTTGCCTCGTAAAAAGAACAGCAGTCAGTTTTAGTTCTGGAAAGGTTCAGGACTTGAGGTTGGATTCCATCAGGGTTGTCCTAATTGCAGAATCTATTTTGCCATTCACAAAATTATGCAGCTATCAGATAAGTGTATATTAAATAACACGATAGTATTAGGGACTGGTCATATACCATGTGTACTCCATCCCCTCAGCTGGTGCTTGTACGACACAATGAGCTCCAGCAGCCATAGCTGGTGAGACATAAGCACCAACACCAATAATGCTTGAACTAGTACCACCAGGAGCACCGACAGTGTTTAAAGCAGGACCATTGTTTCCAGCACTACTAATAAATATAATACGATGCTTGTCTACAACCTGTGAAACAGTATAAAGCTCCAGTTAAGATTTTACAGAGCATTCTAGGCATGGATAAGAAATAACACCACATTAAAGGACCTACCTCACTAGCAAGATCAATAAATCTGCCATAGTCAGGAAGAAGGGTAGGCTCTCCATAGCTCATGTTAATCAGATCACATTTGTGCTGGATAAACAAGAAATGAAGGAGGCATTAAAGAAGAGAATAAAAGTAATTGAAGTTCAAGGATTGCAATGGTAGTGAATAAAGTAAAACTTAAATATCAAGTAGAACAAGAGGTTGCTATACATGTTTTGATCGGACCATTGATCCTCAAGCACTAAGCACTTGGTTGGGATGTATTTACAAAATAATTGCATTGAACAGAACAGGTTCAAGTACATTTTGTTATTTATTCTGATGAATTGATACCAAAAACTAAGGAAGCATAATCACCTCTACTGCAGCTATCAAGGCCCTAACCAGGCCTGTCCCTGTCTCCATTGATCCTAAACGAGTATCACCAATCTTGCAGGAAATCAGTTGTGCTCCAGGTGCAACTCCGTTGAGCAAAGGTTCCTGTTTAAAGACATTGTCAACAGATCAGTGCCTCTATAATTTTCATAAAATGAAAATCAAAGAGTTGAGGACATACATTGGGATGAAAAGCAGCTGCAATGCCCGCAACATGGGTAGCATGAGGAGAACAATCAGTTACTATACTAACAAGGTTTCCGTCATCGTAAATGTTTGCCACAAAAGAGCAAGCATCTAATTTGCTAAAAATCCCAAACTTCCGCTCAAGTCTGCAGATAATTTCAAATAGATCAGGAACACAACACATGGAAGATAACTGTTCAGTTTGTACAACTAACATGGATGGATTGAATAAGATAATATAAGAACAGCATCTTGTATTCTAAACAACAAGTGAAACATGGGTAATACAATATTTATGCACTTGATGATAAAGTATTTCATATTTGACGTCTTCTAGGTCTCTGGCTCTACATGACATGCATGCAGTTTCATAAGTCCAAATTGGGCAGCAGGTCCAGCCACAAGAAGGGATGCAGCAACAGTATTAAAATCATACAAAAACTAAGCAAACGAGCGCACTGTTGATTAAGGGCTTAAAAGAATTAGAGCTTGCATTTCAGAGAAGTAAGTATTCATGTGCCTGCAACACGCGCAAATAGAAAACCAACAAATAATACATCTGGGATAAGAAATGAGCAATGAACCATGTGTCTGCAAGGAAGGTTCTAATTAACAACATCAATAAGAAAACAAGATTGAACATACCTGTAGTTTGTCAGTGGAACAAAATCTGCAAGTTTTCCACAATTTTTGTTGCCCTCAAGACCCTGGGTATCAACAGCAACCCTCCACACATCACCATCGTGCCATGCAACAATATCAATTACCGGCCCCCTATCATCATAACCCTACAGAAACAAAAGTTAAGACATGCAGTAGCAGAAGTTGGCTAAGACTTCACCTCGTACTATATGCTTGTTTTCCTTACTTCTGCTTGTTTCCTCAGGTACTCAAGCCTGTTTTGCAGGTCTTCACGAGCCATTTTTTGTTTGGCATCATCAGATTTAATGTGTTTCTGCAATCAATTTTTAGTGGGGTTGAGACAATTCTTGCAGAAAGTGCTTAGAATTTTCATAGAAGGCGGTGCAAAGCAGAAAGCACTTCCTCTTAACTGATACATCAATTCAAACATTAGCAACACAGGCCATTTCACGTTTACTTTTATTTATATCCTACACTTCAATCATATGCTATATCACAAAAGTTCACAATAATTGACAACAGCAACAGTGCGAAGTGCAAACTATACATAAAATAGACGAAAGGCATGGCATGCCAGGGTGAATCAAAATTGTAAACTGTAACAGGAGTGAACCTAAATGCACTCAAAGAAAGTCACCACCAACCTTTTCAAATTCATTCAGTTGTTTCAAGGCCTCAGATATTGCTTCTTGGTTGTCCTCATCCCATTTCTTCTTTCTTTCTTTCTGAAGTCATGATGCGTAAGTTCTTACAAAGATATCTTGTTACAAACCTTCAGAATGCAGGCACCAAGAACAAAATTTACCTTCAAACGAGAGGTAAGTGTGTCCGTGAAGAGTTCATAAACTAATTTACAGCCAACATGCCACTCTTGAGAAGGGTTCTTCCATGAGGGGTTTATAATCAGATGAGTGCCTATGTGAAAACATAGCTAGTGTATCAGTTAAGGCAGAATTCAACGTTCAGAATATGGCATTTTGTAGACATGGGCCCCTGTAAAACACAGTTTATATAGATTATATCTTTAAAACTAATAGAACTGATATCAGAATGAGCATGCTAAAGTTCGATAACAAAGAAAATTTCCACTGGCAACTTCATTAAAGGAAAAAAAATCATGCTCCAATAGCTTGAAATTCTCTATATGAATGATATAAATAATACAGACCTAAATGGTCATTACAAGCAAAAAAAAAAAGCATGGTTCAATAGCTTGAAATTCTCCTGTGTATGAATAATAGAAACAAATCTAAAAATTATAACACCAACCTGAAGCACCAACAATAGAACCATCATCAGCAGCTTTCACCACTTTGGACGTGTCAACATCACCACTACCCGTGCTGCATTTAAACGCATGTATGTGAATAGGTTGTTAAAGAGGCATTGTCAAAAGAAAACCAACCAGCTTCACTATTTCGGAGGAGTTACAGCACCAGTCAATGACGTCAAGGATCTTGGGCTTCCCATCTGAAGTAGTCTGCAAACCAGCTGCAGCTGGATCAACTCCAGAATCTGTCACACATACAAGTCAATTGGGAACAATATCGATTTTTTCTTGAAACCAATAAAATAGACCTACAACAATGAAATTATAATAATATATACATATTTGCATGACCAAGTTAGACATACTGCAAATCATCCAAGGACTCAAGCCTCTGACAAGTAAACTATATATAAACCTTCCAAAGAAGCATGCGTGTAGTTCAGTAGTTGTAAATTATAATAGCATCTGAATGGTAAGCTTTCTCCACATGTTTATATTGACTGTCTACTAGCAGTAGAGTGTCAATTCTGTGAAAATAAACTCAGTTGTCTTTCTTATTTTAAATAGAGACGTGTGTCATGTGGCGATGCCCTATACTCCAACATCCATTGGACGAGTAAGGGAAATTTGGTTCCACAAGTGAATGTTTCTACATTCACATCAAACCAGATTCTATGAATGCCGCATCATTCCCACAAAATTCAGTAGGCTCTTTGATGGTCATCTGTCTCGCACGATGAACATTGCATCTATGGGCATAAATTGCCATTATCAATAGTAATGCAGTATCTACACAAGTCGCAGGGGCCATCGAACTGAGCCAGTAAAACCCACAGTAACAAGCTAAACTAGAGAAGAATACCGAACCACTCAACGAATTCCAGTCTCCAGCCTCGAGATGCATAAACAAAACCTTAGAGCAGCTCACGCATTCAATGTGGTCAGCGAAGATCGGGGGAGAGGCGCTCACCGAAGATGGCGATGAGCGCGCCACGGCCGTCGTACTCGGGATGCGCGGCGAGGAAGCGGTCGACGCCGATCTCCTTCTTCGGCATCAGCGACTCGAGGAACGAGGGCTCGGTGAGGCGGAACCCACCCGCAGCGGCCGTCCCCTCGGCGGCGGAAGGCGGCGGGGAGGAAGGCATCGCACTGCCCGCGACGCCCGCGCTAGGGCTCGGGCCGCCTCGAGTCGTAGTCGAAACCGCCGCGACGGTGGTGGCGGCCGGGAGGAAGAGGGGTCCGGACCAGGCGGAGACTGCGAGGAGGAGACGCAGGTGGGAGACCGGTTTATGTAGCGCGGCTGCGGCTGCGGTCGCGGAGCTCCTCCCCCGCAAGTGCCACATGAGGTGGGCCGTTTCACTCACGTTTTCTCGATTTGAGTTCTTTTCAATTTCAGTTTCAGTTTGTCTTAATTTACTCCGGTTTAGCTGGGGAATCTGCGTGGAAAGCACGGCTTTAATTTGACACGATGACGAGGCAATGAGTGTATTGAGTGGACTTAGCTGTGACGGATAAGTTGGAGACTGCTACACTCACTGCCGCAGCAATGGCGAATTGGGGCTCTGCTCGCCGGCGGCGGAGGGCGGAGGCTGAGGCCTTGGACGCTAGCTGCTGCCGGTGCCCGGTGGTTGGCTTGGACCTTGGGGGTACAGCAGCGTGGCAGATGCTGGGCAGATATTTCGGGATTTTTTTCTAATGGTGTTGGATGTGTTATACTTACCAGTTACCACTATACCCGTTCTATATATAAAGAATATGGTTTCTTAAAGAGTTCAGATAACAAATATTAAATCCTAAGTATGTTGTGTTTATGGTAATTTTGGTGATGGGTCTGTTGAGCCACGGCTAATAAACCGTCGAAAAATAAATGAGGTAACCCGAAATTTTTATGATCAGACTTAGGATATGTACAATGGTAATGATTATTAATAATGGTCTCTTAGCGATGTTAATTAGAAATATTTGTTGACATAAAAAAAAGAGAAAGAGGAGAGACAAAATATCGTTGCTATGGGTAACAACGGCTTAACAACGACTCTTAGCCTCTATAATATGAAAACATGGTTGCATGAAGATAAAAATATAGAAAAAATAGTAATATAAGAAATATTCTTTTAGTTAATGGTTAGAACCTTTATCGTCTCAACTATTTAAAAACACGATCTTTAAATAATCTTATATTATCTAAGAGACGATACTCGTTTCTATCATTGAACATGCCCTTATTCTGGCTACGTTTGATAAGCCAATAAGCAGATAGTGATAGATTTAGGCTGGGTTCGTTGCCCTGGGTTGAGAACGTTAGCTCATTAACACATAATTAATTAATTATTAGTCTAAAAAAACTTTAAAAATGGATTAATATATTTTTAAAAAATAACTTTTCTATAGAAAACTTTTAAAAAATACACAATTTAGTAGTTTGAAAAGCGTGCGTGCGGAAAACGAAAGAGATGAGTTGGGAAAAGAGGGTGAAGAACACAACCTTAGTATTTTCGTTGCAACATATGGACACTTTGCTAGTGTTAAAAAACTCAAGCATATATGACCATGATGGTGTTAACGTCAAAATTTGGTAAGATTCTTGAGTAGATTCAGTTAAAAAAAGAAGTCAAGCAGCCAATAAAAATTTATCTAGAAGATACCAAATTCAGAAAAGAATCGTAAAGACCATGGCATGACAATTTAATTATATCTATTAATTAGGCAATATTTAGTAATTTTTCTTTTATTTTTAAAAAAATTGTCTAGTGTCCGATTAGGACTTGTATATTTATTTTTATCTTTAGAAAACTTATAACGTGTTCGATCAGGACTAGTATCAACCCAAGGGTATAAATATGCACTCCCAAGGTCTTTGTAATTTATCTCTCGATCAATATACAACTTTCAGCGCATCGCCACCCTCTTTTCCGAGGTTTTATCACCGGCAGAACTTGGCACTTGACGCGAGGCTGCATCGCTTTGATCTCCGGCGAAGTGGTAAGCCCTAAGTTCCGCTGGCCCTAGCAATTGTATCACTTGTATTGGCGTTGTTCAAGGCTGCATCGCTTCGATCTCTTGGATTGCTCTAGTTCAGTTGGTATAGTTGCCTACCTGATATTTTAATTCTATCTTTAGGGACGTATCGGTTTAGTTGGGACTGTTTCGGTTAGATCCGATCTTTTGTCTTAATTGACATATCTCTACAATCACAATATTATTTTAAATATATTTGTTATATCCATTACGTTAGCATAGTTTTATCGGCATATCTAGCTTATTTCATCAGACATAATCTAGAATTGTCTCAGTTGGGTCCGATTTTCTATATTACTGCCGATAATCTTAAGTCTTGCTAAGTTTATAGATTTGTGCTATGTTTTATCGAAGTGCTAGTCGATAAGTTATCTTTACATCGAACTTCCAGCCAATGTATGCTTTAACCATCGAGTTTACATTTAATATTATGTATCAATATCGACCGACTGGTTCACTGGATCTAATTCATCATATTATCATCGGCCGATTGGTTTGTTTGTTTAAGTTCTTTCATTGTCTTTATTTAAGCATTAGAATCTATATCGGATATATAGCTGATTATTCAAAAAGCCTATCAACATCAGCTAGTATCATTACGTCAACTTATTGGTCGATCGACTCTTTGATCATCAATTTATTTATCCATCTTATCAGTTGCAGGATCAAATCGACTAGCATGTCGAACTCGATATTTTATGTCCTGCACTGGAGTTAAGCAAATCTCCTAGACTTTTGTGTGTCACGATGAAATTTCACGTGAACAGATGGAACCATAACTTGATAGCAAAACTCTTCCTTCCTTAATAGAAAGTCATTAGTTTTACTCATCTTGATTTTCATACTAAAAACTTCCTTCATCCCAAAATATAAGGAACAACTATCATTAACGCAAAAAAGGCCTGAAAAACTTATTATCACATTTTTATTTGGATCACTCTAATAAATACAATGTATGTATCCAATAAGATTAGAGATTAAGAGTGAAAGATTTTTAAAAATAAATTTATGGGAGAGGAATATGCTAGTTTATTACATGCATACATGTGTGCCTTATATTATAAAATATATATAAAAAAGTATATTTTAGGTGGAGGAAGTTCTTCTGATTTCAATGCACATAAACGGAGCTTACTCCAAGCCCTACACTGCAACATAGGAAAAGAGTGGTGTAATATTGTAACAAAGCAAATAATTAACAAAATTGCTTACAACTAATCTGAATGTATAGTTTATAGTTTTAATTTAACTGAGATTTATTAGCAGGTTTAATATCCAGTGGTGCTCATCCCAATATCGATTTCCTTAGCCGAGATATTTTTCCCCAACACAATAAATAATTGTAATCCCTCTTCCCTCGAGAGGCGTTTTCATGCCTCGCCTGTTTATTTTGGAGTAGCTTTTACCTGAGAAATTATCAATTATCGTAGATTTATCAAACTCTGCAACACCTTTTTTTATGCGTCTATCAAAATTCCAATCTTTATCTTTATTTTTATCTTTACATACTTAAAAGATTTATATTGTTTTTGTCGTTGTCCCACCTAACATACAGATCCTAAAAATCTATACATCTTTATCTATCTTTAAGCTGCGTTTGAGCCATGGACAAAAAAAAAGATTTCTCTTGTTCTCTGCGCGTACGCTTCCCGAACTGCTAAACGATGCGTTTTTTATTTTTTAATTTAAAATAATTAATACATAATTATCAGTGATACGGGCCCTGGGGTATCAAGGCTAAAGGCACGGGCGGCTCCCTACACCCACGTGGCACTCTCCCGAGAGGGGAGGTCGGGCCTAAGGGTGAGGCGGCGGCTTCCCTCCCCAACCTCTTTTCGCCCTTCACTCCGCTGCCCCAAGGGTCGGGCAGCCCCGACCCCCTCCGCGCTTGCGCCGCGTGTGTGGAGTTAGGTGAGCGCCTCCAATGCCCACCTAACCGCATTGATGGCGGCTCAGGCGAGCGCACCACGCCGCATTTAATGTGGCCTGTGGCGTGCGTGACTGGTTTGTGACCGGTCACAGCGACTGACTGGTCTACGATTGGTCAGATGACGGGTGGGACGACAGTAGAGTGCCTGCGCACCATCTGCACGTCAAGCGGCGCGCAGCACACCCTGTCCCGTCCCATCGGAATGATGAGAGCTTTTTTGCCTCTCGTCCCTCAACCGGAGTTGGTATGCCAACTCCGGTCAGATGGTTTTCGTTTCCCGATGCGAACGGAACACAGAAGTCTTCGCCCATTTAATGGAGCTTGACGCGGGCGTCCTGTCACGCCCAGAGATTCGCTAACCCGAATTCCAAGCAGAGTGTGCATTCATTCCCTGTCCAAAACCGGCCAGGATACACAAACGACAAAGTTGACATACAGATCCACGTCTTACAAACACCATATAAAATATCTTACAAAAATGCAACGGAAAGAGAAAATCAAGCTATTCTAGTTAACTAGACGCTCGCAACGTGGGAACACCATTCCACGGGCAACCTTGACGGCAACCACAAGCCTACTCCTCTAAGTAGCCTCCATCGGACATGTTCTCCAACTCTGATGTGGGGGAAAAAATAGAGCAAGACTGAGTACTACCCACTGTACTCAATAAGTCATACCGGAAAGGGAGTAATGATGCAAGTAAAAGCAAAGGAGGCCGAAGGGGTTATTTGCATGAAATACGCATTTAACAACATTAGTTGAATGCGATGAAACAGTTGAGTTAATTAATCAAAATTGAACCATCACTGCCCAACGTTACACCACGTTGCGACAAGTCCAAACCATCACCTGAACTACACCAGTTCCATTAAGTCAGGTTATTAGAAATATAACTAATTACGGTGAATCTGGTTGATCGCCCATAACCGCGGGCACGGCTATTCGAATAGTTTTACTCTGATCAGAGGTGTACAACTGTACCCACAAGACACAGGCCCATGACACGTTACCGTGCGCCGGCATACCACCATGGTACACCGAAAAGGGACTGTGATAGGACCCTTCGCACAACCCTTCCTAACAAAGCGCACCACACCACAGGTTTCGCCCCCACCCTTAAACCAAGGCAGGCAGCCCCCTCTCGTGCCTAGGTGAATCCGGCAGCTGATCAACGAGTAAACCCTCGCCGACCCAACTCCATCGCGCTCACCCTTGCTTGGATGCATTAGCTAGGAAAAGTCACACTGCAAGCTCAGCCATTACCCATGCTGACTTGTGGAAAGTACGGTAATTCTTTCAAGGTTTCCCGCGAACCTATCCTTAATTGTCATGAGCACGACCATCAAAACCATGTGCTCACAACCCACCGTTAATCAGGTTTTAGTTGGACCAATTATTTAATCATTCACGATTAACCATCGTGAGCTACCATTAAAAATCCATCATTAAGTAATAGTGAAGCATTAGTTATCCCAATAGTGTGCTAATGTTTCTAAGCAGGGCTAAGCATGTTCTAACCTAGCGACTACTCAAATCATTTCCCAAGCTACCAAAGGAACGAGATAATTGGAACATAAGGCTGAGTACAATAGGTAATTAAGCTCATAAATGACATTATAAAACAATGCAATACTTAGAAAAAAATAAGACATTCGCAATATAGGTACAATATGTTCAAAAGATTAAGCATGATTTGCCTTGCTCCTGTGCTGGATCGGCCTCTGCAATAACCTTGAAGTAAACCGGAGAGTCGAAATTACCGGAATCTAAACGAAAAACAAAGCACACAAGCAAACATGCTATAAGTCTACAGAAACAGGGAACAAAACAATTTTTAAAGGATTCTAGACATTTTTATGAATTTTTTGCAACTTGAATGGACTCAAACGGACTCCGGATGAATTAGTTATGAATTTCAGAAGATTAACTGTGTTTTTACTATAAACAGAAAAGTCTTTATTCAATTAATGCGCAATAAACCCTAGGGCTGACGTCACTAGCGTCAGGGCTGAGGGCTGACGTCGGCCGGGGGGGGGGGGCGCCGACAGGTGTGCCCCACCTGTCGGCGGCTCGGGGCCCCGGTCCACGTTGGACTCAGTCCACCGGCCGGCGGGCGGGCGGCGCACCACGTGGCACCGACGCGGCGACCACACCGCGGGTGCGGCGGGGCGGCGCGACGCCACGCGGTGCAGGCGTGGCGCCGACGCGACGGCCAGCCGCGGCCACGACGCAGCAATGGCGCGACGGCGCACGCGGGCAGCCGGCACGGGCGACGCGGGCGACGGCCGGCTCAGGCGGCGCGGGCGCACGCAGGCGGCGGCTAAGCAAATGGGGGAAAAGAGAGAGCGAAGCGCGGGGAGGAGATTTATAGGGGTCCGGGGGCTAGGGTTCGGTCGACGTGGCCCGGATTCCTCGCCAGAGTTGCGGAGTGGGGAGGAGAGAGAGAGCCGGGATTCGGTTGCAAATCCCGGGCTCTATGATGAGGGAGAGAGAGCGCGGAGTGGGGGAAAAAGATGCGGGCGTCACGCGCTTCTCGGGGAGGAGGGTGGCGGAGGCGCGTGCGGTGCGGGAGACGCAGGCGGCGTGGGCGGCGGCGGGCGCGGGCGGCCGGCTGGGGAGGAGACAGCTCGGCCGATGGGCCCCACCTATCGATGGCCCGGGAGGGAGAGGGAGGCAGGGTGGACTTCGGTGGCTCGGGTCGCGGCCTTGGGCTGGCCTGGGGAGAGGGAGAGGAGGGGGACGGCGAGGCTGCGCGCGGCCTTGGGCCGGCCCAGGAAGGGAGGAAGATGGGCCGACGGCCCGAAAAAGGAAAAAGGAAAAAAATTTTTCCCAGGAATTAAATTATTGCGGTGAAGGTTTTTAATTGATTAAAATTATTTCTAGGGCTTTGAAAATTCCACTAAAAGTCTTGTTAATGTATTTTAACATGGAGAACCCAAGAAAAATCCCATCATGCCAATTCCACTTGATTAAATATATTTTTAAATTAGAATTTTGCTCTAGATTAAATGGAAAATTTGGTTTAAGCGATTTATTTCTCGAATTTAAACCTAGAAGGAAAACTCCGGGGTGTGACACGTCCCTCGTGTCAGCCAGCTGATCGGACGAGGGTCATGCTGCAACGACTGTGCGTGTGGCTTTCGAGTCAAGCAACAAGACAGCCATTAAATATAAAAGAATGTTTTCCTTCTCTCTTAGGTAGCCTTTTGGCCCATGTGGTAGCCCCTTGAGATATAAAAGGAGACTCAGGCCTGAGGAGAGAGGAGCGAAAAAGAAAGAGGAGGAAAAAAGGGAGAGCGAAAGCACTTGTATTTCCCGAACATTGCAATCACATATTCACCACACACAGGAGTAGGGTATTACGCTTCCAAGCGGCCCGAACCTATATAAACGCTTGTGTCTCTCTCTCGATCGATCGTTGGAGTACGAATCTCACCCTGTGTCCCTAGCCGAACTCACAAAGGGAGTCCTCGCTGTCTCCCGTTGAGAAGCTAACACTCCGTCAATAATTAATCATATACTAATGATTCACCTCACGTATCTTCTCAATCTTCTCTTTTCCTCTTCTCAATCTTCTCTTCTCCTCTACTATTGTCCGACTCCGGAGCAACGATCTCGCATGGGAACACATCGCTCGATGGCGCGCGCCCGTCATCCGTGTGTCGTACGGCGCGGCATTAGCTTCCCGCGGGAGCGTCAGAGCAGATGGGATAGTAGAACAACTTTTTGTCTGTCTCCACGATGCAGTTCATCGTCATCCAATCCGTCTTCATTTCCATCTACCGCTAGCTGCCAGGATCCCAAGACCCCAAGCCCTTGGCATTAATTGTTGCACCCAGTGGCATGGCCGGAGCGTGCTCGTCTTCATGGAGTGAGTGAGTATTTGACTGAAACCGCAACCACACGGGTGAGCTTCGCCACAAACCGAGCTCGTGAACGTGATTCTCATCCTCCACTAACCCCATTTCTATAATCATGTTCCCCAGCTGCCGCTGTCTGGATCCCAGCGCCGTTGTCGACTTGTCGTCCCCAGCTCCGGCCGGAAACCGGCCGTCGTGACGTCATTCAACGGTCCTTCACCACTGAGCCATTCTCGCCGCTGCACACCACTGACGCTTTTTCCCAATCTAGCTGCGAACGAGAAGACGCTGGAGGCGTCGTCGACCTCCGTCATGGCCGTCAGATCCACTACACAGCCGCCGTGACGACCTAAGCCACCTCCCGCCAAAACAACAGTCCAGGTCCTCCACAATCACTGATACATAAATTCTCATAAATTCTCATAGATGTCAGTTCGAAAGGCCACATAGGTACCGGTTTTGGAACCGGCACCAATTGATCGGCATTAATGACTTAAGTTATTGGTGTCGGTTTACCTATGTGACACTATAGGTGCTGGTTCTAAACTTTCTAAACTAGGTTTAGAACCAGCACCTATATGACATTATAGGTGTCGGTTCTAATTTAGGACCGGGTCCTCCACAATCACTGGTACATAAATTCTCATAAATTCTCATAGATGTCAGTTCGAAAGGCCACATAGGTACCGGTTTTGGAACCGGCACCAATTGATCGGCATTAATGACTTAAGTTATTGGTGTCGGTTTACCTATGTGACACTATAGGTGCTGGTTCTAAACTTTCTAAACTAGGTTTAGAACCAGCACCTATATGACATTATAGGTGTCGGTTCTAATTTAGGACCGGCACCTATTGGAGTGGACCCTTTTTAATTTTGTAGGTGCTAAAAAGACCCAAAAAATATATTTTGTATTTTATTTAGTATCTAAATCATCACAATTTATTGCCCATAAATACTATGATTTTTTCAACTCATATTCATATATATGCCTCAAACAAGATTCGAACTCAAAACCTCTTTTTCCATTCAAAGCATCCTTACCATCTCACCTACGAATACTTGTTGTCTTGGAAACAAATGGTATTCTTTTGAGACTATTATTATCCGAACTTATAATCCATATTTAACACTATAGATGAGCTCAAATAAAATTTTTGTCAACTACAAAATTGTAGATCTCATCTAGATCTATAACTTTTATATATGTTTTGTCTTCATCCGAGATCGTTTAGAAATTTTAAATATTCACTTATACAAATAGATCTGAGACATTATAACACATTTTCGGACATCCAAACGACCTTTAAATAAAAAAGTCATCAACTACAAAATTGTAGATCTCGTCGAGCTCTACAAATTTGATATAAAGTTTATATTTATTCGAGTTTATATGAAAAAGTTATATGAAAAACCGGTAAGAATATAACCGACATCTATTTGTCACATAGTTGCTGGTTCTTGTTATGAACCGGCACCTGATAGGTGCCGATTTATAAGAAGGGTCGGCATCTTTTTGGGCGTGACATAGGTGCCGGTTCTTATTACGAATCTTCTTATTAGAAACCGATACCAATGTACTTCTCTCAACGAACCGGTACCTATAAGACCTTATAGGTGCCGATTCGTGAAAAATGAGTGGGAAACGCCTTATAGGTGTCGGTTCTAGCAAAACTGACACCTATATGGTCGGTACCTATGAAGATTTTTGTGGTAGTGAATCATCAACCTGCAGCCGCATATATAAATTCCTATACAAACGTGTGCATTGTTACAAACCAAGCCTATCAATGAGAGCGATCGATGGCATGTCGCAAGGAGTCGCCATTGCTGGCGATGCACGGGGGTGCAAGCAGCGTCACCTCGATGTCCACGTCTGAATCAACCCGATCTCTGTAGCCACGAGCTAGGCAGCTGTTGATGTTGGAGGAGAAAGGCTAACAACGACCGGATTAGTTCACCGCCATCAACGAGTCCATGTTACCATTGATGAGGTCGATCAGGATGGTGCGCATGCGCTACAACGACAACAAAGAGGCGTAGAGGTTGCTGGCCATGCTGCTGCTCCGCAACGCGATTGTCGCCTGACCTCAGTATGTGGTTCTGCTTGTCACATACTGTTTTCAGGACGAAAGAATCCACGCAGCAGCAAGTTGCAGGCAGGATTATGGAGGAAGCTTCCACCTGGAAAATGGAGGGGGCAAAAGAGATGGAAGCAATCTTAGCTGAAGAATAGGCCCATACTTTTTGTAGTTTGAAAGAAGAGGCTGGCGTGCGTTTCTTGCTCTCTGCCAGCTCCTTTCTTTCCTTTCTTTCTGTGCCATCAGCAAAGCTGGATTGGTTTCAAAAATTATATATATTTCTTATTTGTTTACAGCTGATAATCATTTATGGTTAACGTAATTTTAGCTTTTACCATTGTCACACATTTATAGCTATATTAAATTGGCAGTGCATTTTTTTCATAGTCGATTCCGCAGCCTCGCGCCAAAGTGCTCGTTGTGTTAGCGTTAGGACGACTTACATTTGACATTATTTTTTGTGTCCGTTGCCAGTTGCAACATCATGCTAGATTCAGAGATCGTGTATGATTTTTATCGTGCTTCCCATGTAACGTGACACTAGGATATATTGTCTGATTCAAATGATTGGCATTGCCTTGAATCCAGAGTCTGCCGGGGCGGATAATGATTCAATTCACCAAAAAGTCAACATTGACTTACTCTGCTTGCAAAGGAGGACTTGAGGAAGAAGAATAAGTTGGCTTACAAGTAAAGGGTACATCAATTAAAATTGTTTTCTTTCGTTGCAACACACGGGTATTTTTGCTAGTTGTAGAAAAATATGCATCAAATTTTCACGTATCAAACACAAACCACAAATGGTTTGGAATACCAACACCAAGTATCTAACATTCTCGAGCGTTGTTGGGTGCTAACTTTTACAAAATTCTCGGGCTGCCAGATTGCTAATACTAGCTTTCAACTGGCAGCTGCCAATGAACTTTACAGCGTCCCAGGAAGAACATCTTAATACACGAATTGGGATTGCAGTGTTCCATGTATCTTGAAAAACTACCAACTAGAACCCCTTCGTGAACCTATTTTCGGCAGTTAGCCCTACATAATGCAAAATGCCACCACCATTGATTATTGATCATCGATTAATTCACACATTATGGTATCTGCACTTCATTGCCCACTAACCAGCAATATGATTTGAACTGCTGGAACACCAGAGGACTACAGTCAGTGTGAAGAATCCTTGCCTCCAAAGTGGCTGGTGTATCATAGCTCATCTTTCAAATCCATTTTTGCGCCCTTATCATCTGACTTTGGTGTATCAGATGGCGGGGAAGTAGTTCCTGCTGACTTCGGATTATCTCCCAAGATTCGTGCTGTGAACTGCCTTGCTTCACTGTCAAGATCAACCCACTCTGGAACAATTCTTTTGGCACCCTAGAAAGTGGATTTATAATCTTAATATTAGTTCTAGACAAGAAACAGGAAACAAAATATGGACTATTACTGCAAAATAATTTTACCTGAAGCTTTGGCTCCTTTGTCATTGGATTGTTGCAAAGATCAATGGTTTTTGCTCTTGCCTTTGTGGCATTTCCACACCAAGATTCACACCATAGCCATTCTTGAGGGAGAGAGAATATGGGCACAGTATGCTGAGCATAATTTGGGAGATCCTGAATATATAGGTATTGCAAGTAAGCATTCACACATGTTCACATCTGTAAACTGCATTTCTGTAGTTTCTTCCATTAATCTCTGCACACCACAGCATGTTTCTGCAAACTAGGTTTTTTTTTTTCTGCTAGAGCCTTAAACCAGCTGTCCTAGCGCGAATTGACAATGAGCTGCACTTTGTATTTAAAAGGGGTAACCAATGGGTTAACTAGTTGGTGGTTCCCACTCAAAAGATTGCACCATATGATGTTTTATGAACTTTTGATAATAGGTTTTGATAACAGAGATAAGTGAGATGGCTACGAAACATGCCTCTTGCAATCAGTCTCAGAATAGAGAGTTCAGATGGCCATGAAACATGCCTCTTGCAACTGTACAAGAAGGTTCTGCTGCCATGCTGTCAAATTTTTTTTGTCAGGTAGCAAAGTCTAACAGTTTTCTTTTTGAAGTCTGTCAAGATATAGGCCCAAGGCCCATATTGGCCCATATGGCCCCTAGTATATACACACACAACAACAGCAACATGGATCTCTCTTGATCTCTCGATTCTTCCATCAAATGTGACATGGTATCAGAGCAGGACTAGGGTTCGCCGCCGCCCGTCGGTCCGCCGACCGCCCGTTCGTCCGCGCGCGCCGCCCGTCGTGGCCCCGTCCCCTTCCGCACGCGCGCCACCCGTCGCGGCCCCGTCCTCGTCCGTCATCGCCGCGTTCGTCTTCTGCGCGGCCCGTCGCCGCGCCCGTCCGTGCCTCCGCTTCGTCGTCCGCGCGGGGCTTCTCCGCGCGGTCCGTGCCTCCGCTCGCGCCGTCCGCGTGGGGCTGGCCCTTCTTCGCCGTCCGCGTGGCTCCTCTTTGCCCATGGATCCGTGAGGTCCTCGTCAGTTGCTGGTAATCTCTCGAGATCCTTCTGCTGTCCGGTCTTTGCAAGCTTCACTATGGCTCCGAATCCTCAGTTCAGTCCTATTGTTATTAATATCACTCTTGATGGTTCAAATTATCCGGAATGGTCTTTTTGCGTTGAAACTGCTTTGCGGGGTCATGGTCTTTATTCCCATTTGACTGATAATCCACCTGAGCTCACATCTGATGGCAGTAATGCTAGTGCTGTCACCAAATGGCAAACTGATGATGGGAAAGTGATGGCTGCCATGGTTAATAGTACTAAACCATCTATGATTATGAGTCTCAGAAAGTTTAAAACTGCTAAGGCAATATGGTCTGCCTTAAAGAAGCGTTATGTTCAGAACAGTAGTGCTCTTCTCCATAATCTCATGCAGTAAATTCATGACATTGAGCAAGCCGATATGTCTATTGATGATTATTATTCTGCTTATGATCGTTTGATGGGTTCATTGACCTCCATGGTGTCTGATTGCACAGCTGATGACTGTCCAGCACACAAATTCATTGAAAAATTTCTGACATATCGCTTTGTCATGGGAGTTAAGCCAGAATTTGATTCCATTCGTACACGGTTACTTCACAATGCTTCTGACCTAACTATGGACCAAGCCTTGGCTGAATTGCTTGCTGAAGAGACACGTCTCAAGTCTCTGTCTTCCTTTTCTTCTCTGACAGTCTCTCACAGTGTGTTGGCAGCCTCTCAGCGGAATACTGTACCCAAAGGTACTTCTTCAGAGCCATGTAAACATTGTGGCAAGACTACACATATATCAGAAAATTGTTTCTCTGCACATCCGGAGAAGTTAGCTGAGTATTGTGCACGCCGAGCAGCTCGTGCTACTCGTGGCCGTGGTATTTCTTCCATTGCTAGAGGTGGTTCTGTCTCTATTGCTGCTGCTTCATCCATTGGTGCCTCTCAGCCAGCTTGGGTTCTGGATTCAAGGGCTTCCTTTCATGTGACATCTGATCAGTCTCAATTGGTTTCCTCCAAGCCAATCACTGGTGGTGCCTCTATTCAGACAGCCGATGGTACATCTTGCTATATCACTCATCAGGGTACTCTTGGTAGTACCAATTTTTCTGTACCTGATGTTTCATTTGTACCTCAATTGTCCATGAATCTTCTTTCAGTGGGTCAAATTGCTGATCATAATTGCTTTATTGGATTTGATGACTCATCTTGTTTTATTCAGGATCATCAAAGCGGGACTGTGATTGGGACTGGCCGTCGCCGTAGAGGTTCTCCTAGCCTCTACATTTTGGACACCTTGCGTCTTCCTTCTTCCGCTGCTTGTGTGTCAACTGTTGCATCATCATCTCCGTCCTCCTTCGCCAAGTGGCATCATCGACTTGGTCACCTCTGTGGGTCTCGCCTGTCCACATTAATACATCAGGGCTATTTAGGTCATACATCTGTCGAGTCTAACTTTCATTGTAAGGGTTGTAAGCTTGGCAAACAGATTCAGCTTCCCTATCCTTCTAGTGTATCTCATGCAGCTAGACCCTTTGATCTTATTCACTCTGATGTTTGGGGCCCTGCTCCTTTTGCTACTAAAGGTGGCCATAAATATTATGTTATCTTTGTTGATGATCATTCTCGATACACTTGGCTTTATTTTATGAAACACCGGTCCCAGTTGTGTTCCATTTATC
The DNA here is from genome assembly GCA_008326285.1 of Oryza officinalis. NCBI lineage: Eukaryota > Viridiplantae > Streptophyta > Magnoliopsida > Poales > Poaceae > Oryza > Oryza officinalis. Next base: position 46,881,373 of record BDMV01000002.1, on the reverse strand, counting down.
AGTCTTTTACTCGCATGGTTCATACTCAATTTTCCACCTCCATTAAAATTTTTCGTTCCGACTCTGGTGGAGAATATTTGTCTGATCGTTTTCGCCAGTTTTTGACCTCTGAGGGCACTCTTTCTCAGCTCTCATGTCCTGGTGCCCATCCACAAAATGACGTAGCTGAACGCAAACATTGCCATATCATTGAAACTGCTCGGACCCTTTTAATTGCCTCTTTTTGTTCCCTCTCACTTTTGGGGGGAAGCGATCTCAACATCTGTTTATCTTATCAATCAACAACCGTCATCCAAACTATCTGGTAAGTGTCCTGGTGAAGTCCTTTTTGGTACACCTCCTCACTATGATCATCTTCGGGTTTTTGGATGTACTTGCTATGTTCTGCTTCCACCTCGTGAGCGAACTAAGTTGACGGCTCAGTCGGTTGAGTGTGTTTTTCTGGGATATAGTCCTGAGCATAAGGGTTATCGTTGTTATGATCCTTCCACTCGTCGCATGCGTATCTCTCGTGATGTCACATTTGTTGAGGACCGTCCTTTCTTTTATAACCCATCTACCCAATCATCCTCTTCTTCTCCAGAGTCCACGTCTTTTCTTTACCTTCCTCCTATTTTGTCTAGTGATGATGTTCCTTGTTCTACATCATCTCCTTCTCATGACCCTTCACCCATCCTCACTCCTCAGTCTCCACCACCCAGGCCTCCATCATGTAAACCACCCATCACACGCGTTTACACTCGTCGTTCCACCAATCCCATCGAGCCTCCATCTAATCCTTCTTCCTCGGCCAGTCCTGATGCTCCTGTTTTGGTTGATTCTAATGTTTTTGATGAGTCACAGGTTCAACCGAGCTACAATTTGCGTGATCGCACCACTATTGTGCCCCCTGATAAATTGGGATTTCCACGTGCAAGTGCTATTCTTGATGAGCCATCCACTTATCATGAGGCTTCTCTCATTCCGGAATGGCAGGCTGCTATGTCTGAGGAGCTCGCTGCACTTGAGCGCACAGGTACTTGGGATATTGTTCCATTACCACCTCATACAGTTCCTATCACATGTAAATGGGTGTTCAAAGTTAAAACCAAATCTGATGGTTCTATTGACCGACATAAAGCCCGTCTAGTTGCCAAAGGCTTTCAACAGACTCAGGGCCGTGATTATGATGAAACATTTGCTCCTGTTCCTCACATGACCACGGTTCGTACTTTGATTGCTGTGGCTGCTTCTAAGTCCTGGAATATCTCTCAGATGGATGTTAAGAATGCTTTTCTTCATGGTGATTTACATGAGGAAGTTTATATGCAGCCACCACCAGGTGTTGATGCCCCTTCAGGACATGTTTGCCGTCTTCGTCGTGCCTTATATGGTCTTAAACAGGCTCCCCGTGCTTGGTTTGAGCGCTTTGTATCGATGATACAGGATGCTGGTTTTTCACCGAGTGATCATGATCCTGCCTTATTTATTCATCTCTCTCCGTGAGGGCGTACCTTGCTCCTTCTATATGTTGATGATATGCTAATCACGGGAGATGATATGGACCACATTTCTCATGTGAAGGAACAACTTAGCAAGCAGTTCCATATGTCTGATCTCGGTCCTCTCAGTTATTTTCTAGGGATTGAGGTGTTTCATTCTTCAAAGGGTTATTATCTCTCTCAATCCAAGTATATACATGATCTTATTGCTCGCTCTAGCATTTCTGATAATCGGACAGCTGCAACACCCATGGATCTTCACTTGCAGCTTCGTCCTACTGATGGCACTCCTCTGGAGGATCCCTCTCGATATAGACATATTGTGGGTAGCCTTGTTTATCTCACTGTTACCAGACCTGACATTGCTCATGCAGTTCATATCTTAAGCCAGTTTGTCAGTGCTCCTACTTCAGTTCACTTTGGGCATTTGCTCTGTGTGCTAAGATACTTAAGGGGAACATCATCTCAGTGTTTGTTCTATGCTCGTGATAGTCCACTTCATCTTTTTGCCTACTCGGACTCCACTTGGGCGAGTGATCCTACAAATCGCTGTTCTGTCACTGGTTATTGCATTTTTCTTGGTTCTTCTCCCCTTGTATGGAAGTACAAGAAGCAATCAGCTGTATCCCGATCCAGTACAGAGGCAGAACTTCGAGCACTTGCTACTACCACCGCAGAGATTATATGGCTTCGATGGCTGCTAGCTGATTTTGGTGTTCCGTGTGATGCTCCAACACCTCTTCTTTGTGATAATACGGGAGCTATACAGATTGCCAATGATCCTGTGAAACATGAGCTCACAAAACATATTGGTGTTGATGCCTTCTTCACCCGGTCTCATTGTCATCAAAAGACGATTGCTCTTCAGTATGTGCCATCAGAACTGCAAGTGGCTGATTTGTTTACCAAAGCACAAACTCGCGAGCAACATCGGCTTCATATGCTCAAACTCAATGCTTCACATCCTCCACCTCCGCCTTGAGTTTGAAGGGGGGTGTCAAGATATAGGCCCAAGGCCCATATTGGCCCGTATGGCCCCTAGTATATACACACACAACAACAGCAACATGGATCTCTCTTGATCTCTCGATTCTTCCATCAAATGTGACAGTCTTAACATTTTTTTACCATAGCCTAATATAAAATAAAAATTCTGAGTTTAAAATATTCAGTTTTTTTCCATATCTTGTTTCACTAGAAGAAATCCAATTCTTATATGAATCCAGGTCTGCAGCCACTAAATGAGCAGTACCGACCAGAAATCCATTTCATCCATTGAGGCTGTACAATCCAGGTAGGCCTGATAAGGCAGCTGTGCATGCAGGTTTGCCAACCAGGTTGACTTGGAATTGTACAGCCCTGAGATCCCTGTAATGTGTTAAGTAGATCAATAAATGTATTAGCGGTGGTCAATTACCTGATCAAGATTTGAGAGACTATTGGGGTCTTTGCTGAGTGTTTCATAGAAGACCCGTAGAGTATCTCCAGAAGCAGTTTGCCGAAATTTGGCCAAATCAACAACATAAAGAGCACTGGAATAACACCAAATCATAACAATTACAACACAACACCAGAAATAATGAATTGACATACCATATGCAAAGATCACACCCACCTGATATGGTATGGTCTTCCTCGCAGATGATCTTTCCAGAAACCCTTTCACAGAGGGAAAGCAAATGGGAGTTAGCAAACAACTTGACAAAAAAACATTTATTATGTTACCAACAATAAGTTGGTAACTTACTTGCTTCCAAAATCGATAGCCATCCATCTCCTTGTTGTTATCACAGAATGGAGTATATGCAAGGGGATGACCCTTCAGATTCATGTCATACAGTTCTCCCATGTCTGCTCTCACAATTTGATCTGCGTCAACAAAAATAACCTACATGGAAAGTGTCAGAGTAATATTATCCATCACGATGAATTATGGCTCAGTAGCTTTTAGTTAGTATAAAGAAGGATGGTCATGAAACAAGGATGAATATAACATAAGAAAATACCTTCCTCAGTGAAAGTGGAAATATGACATCCAGAAACAAGATCTTGTATGCCCATATAATTCGCTGCTTCTCTTTCTGTTTGTGCAACCATGTTGGCCATTTATATGTGACAAGCTCGTACTCAAATCCATATTCCTGGGCCATGTGGGGTATGACATCCTGGCCATTGGATTATTGGTTAGACAACAGGCATCTAATATCTTCTCATTACTCAACTCAAAAGGAAGACATCTAATATCTTCTCATTAAATACTCAACTAAAGGCAGACATCTAATATCTTCTCATTAAATACTCAACTAAGCAAAGGCAGCTCACGTACCTTGAACTGTGGAGATAGATAGTTCTTTATGAACCAGAATTTCACCGGTCTTTGTGTTTGCTTTAATACACTCAAAATCATTATCTTGAGGAAACGCTCATACCTGCAACAGAACACTTTGCAGCTAAATCACCTGTTCTCATTACTTCTCAAAATCACATGTTCCTCGTAGGGATTAACCAGCACTTTGCTCTAGTAAAAGTAGACTAGGGAAGAACATCGGATTGTATGGTCCAACGGAGAAACTAAATTACAAGTTAATCAAAAAGTGCCAGTAATTAGTGTAAAAAGTAACAATGCCAGCAAGCAACTGGAAATTGGGTTTACAAATTTATAAAGTGTCATACAAAATAAAATATAAGAAACACCAGAAACGACATAAAGATCCAAAGAGAATGACAATGGGCAATAGAAGTAGCTAAGAAGTAGAGTAATAGACATGGACAATGGGCACTTACAGATGCCCAGAAGCAACAGAGAAAATATTGATTGTCTCCCCTTGTCTTGCAGCTTTAAGGTCCTGAATAAAAATGCACAATAAAGGATATTTCTAACACACTATGCAGAACATAACCACTTAATGTAAGGTACAAGCTTGAGTGGAACTAATCTGTAACTTTTTCAAGGGAATCAACATTCTCCTAGAGTCTGTAAAAACGTATTCATGATACTCCATATAAACAGATCAAGGAAAGAAATACATGCAATCCATTAGCAATAAAAAGATGAATGTTTCTCACATGCATTGATGTGCATGTAGTTAGATGTACGCTCACCATCATCAAGCAAGCGTTTAGATTTATGCAATATTCAAAATTCAAACTGACCTCCTCGCAAAAAATAAATAAATTCAAACTCACCATCTCATCTTCTATTAACTGTGATACCCAGACACAAATCTCAAATGATTCACTTTTGAGTGCATAAAATAATACATGTAAGTTTATTGGATAAATCTCTTATAATTTTTTCCCAATCTCTCTTTTCTTATTCATTATCTCATTGGAAGGTGGGTCCAGGTCCCACATGTCAATGAGACATGAGTAACAAATAAGGGATGACATCAAATTTACAGTGGCAAAGAAGGAATTGACCCATATATACTGTGTTTTCACATGACATGGACAGAGTTGCAACTCAGAACATCCTTTTATATATTTCTCCTCAAAAAACAAACTTCTTACAGAGTTTAGCATCCCAACTGTTCTAGATTTTTATATTGCAATGTTTTTTTCCTCAAAAACTGCAACTTCCTTTCAATGAAACCAAATTAGCAGCTAAACATAATGTATATTTTTTTAGTGTGCCATTATGTATCAGTTCTTGTGTAGTTCCCAAGAACTTGTGAGAGGCTGAACTAGACATGTATTTGCGAAATGCTTTTGTAAAATTATAATGGAGTCTCAATCTACCGCGCGTCTTTTCAACTGATGGTGCAAAGTTACAAAAGATACTCCTAAAGACCTAAGGAAGGGTGGATCAACTCTCTGTTCATTCTAGTAAGCTGGGAGATATGGAAGCACCAAAATGCTTGTGTTTTTGAGGGTGCTAGCCCCAATGTCCAAGCCGTTCTGCAGTCTATTGGAGCGGAGAGCAGCCTTTGGTGTTAGGCCAGCACCTTCGCTCTTCACGAACTCCTTGTCGGTCGCTTGCCCTAGAAGCTTAGTCCATCGTTTCTAGGGGTTTTGGTCACTAGAATTTAAGCATATGTTGTATTGTTTGACTCTTGGGGAGGGCTCGTTTTCTCCCTTGTATCCTTCTTCTCTCCTTAATAAAATGATGCGCAATTCTCTTGGGTGTTCGAGAAAAAAATTACAATGGAGTGATTCTCTATATAGAATTATTGACAGTTTAGAAGCAATTCAAAAGGAAAAAACATGAAATCTTGCACCAAGTAAAGCTTGGTATTGCCTTTTCATACACTGTTTGCAGTAGCATGCAGGATAGTAAACTTAAAGAGCTGACATAAGAAAGCCTTACAGAGATTTTCTCATCCTTCTTTTTTGATGATGAGTCGCCACTAATGAAACTAGAAGCCCACTTCAAAAGGTTGCTATTCCAGCCTTTGTTATCCTGCATTAAAAATGATTTTAAAGGAAATGTTGTTTAGAGTTTCAAGGATATGTTTGCAACTAAATAAGAAACAGACCATCTTTTCCTGGAAGTGGTTGTCATCATCAGCATTTAATAAGTCCTCGTGCTCTTTTCCTCTTCTCTTTTGCACTTCAATGTGCATAAGTTTGCCCCTCAAGCTATCAATGGCAATGAGTTTCGGAGGTAGCTCATACAGATCTGCACTACGACCAGGAGCTAATTGTAGGTACCATACACCAGGGGAAACTTTCATCTGCCAGTAACCCAAGTTGGCCATGACAAGCGTATCTACCAAGTGTGGTCTTCGTTTGGTACCAAGGATAAACTGAAGACCCCTGGGAGGGTCTCTATCCTTTTCCTTGCAATGGCCTGAAGAGAATTTCTTCTGTTAACAAAATAATCCACCAGAACCAAAGAGATTATTATCAAAGACTATACCTGTCAAGAGGAGTGCTTCAAGTTCAAACACTGCCTGCAATGTTCTAACATCACCGAGATTCTCCAATAAAATGTTGTCCAAATCATGGCTGACACATGAAAAACAAGCAAAGAAGGTGATGATGCTACACTAAAAATAGCATTTCAGATATTTACTTCATATTTAATGGGTAGCATACATGGCAATGACAGGTTCAACAAGCCATGGTTCAGGGACATCAATGTTCATCGTAAGTGTTTTCGATAGTGGCATATTTGCGAAGAAAGCTTTAGGTCCATGCACAGAATAATCGGTACTGCTAAAATCGTCCTGCAAATCAAATGGCCAAGTATTATTGTAGGAAATCAGTCGGTAACTATTGCTCGGTAAATATATGAGACTTACCATTGACGGAAGAACAAATCTATAATAGTTCTTTAAAGGTAGATCCGCAAGAGAACTCTGAAAATAGCCCATTAATGTTAGCTCTAAAAGCAGGTAGTATTGTAGCTAGTCCAAAGCTCAAGCATAGAAACAAATTCATCCACCAAGACAAAGCAATATGGCTTTAAACAATACAATACAAAAAATAGTTTCTCTCAATCATAAGCTTCAGCAAAAGATAGTGCTAATTCATGTTATTATCTATAAGGCATACAATTTGTGGATGGAGATGAACAATTAAAGATTATACGAAAAGTTGCACAAATTGTGCACATAGATGAACAATTCAATTGAACATGATTAACTCAAGATGCAGAACGAACTGATATGTAAACAACTATCATAGAGTTGAGGCAAAATATGAGATAATTGCAGTGGTTATTACGATATTTTTTGTAAATTTAAGGAGTGCTGGTGCCATTATGTAATTGAACTTTCAAAAAAAAATTCACTTTCTTATTCATTAGAGCAGATTCACTGAGAAATAAAGCTGGTATAGAATAGCATGAATTTAATTAATTATACCGGCGAACCTCTAGCTACTGAAGTCGGGTTAAAATGTTGAAGTTATTGAATTGATAGTAAGTGTAACAACAAAGATCAAACCAACCATATCAAAATAAAAGTAACAGAAAAGAAGCACTATGGATTATTACAGTGCATCATCCAACCAAAGCAACAAATAAGCTAGTTAATTGACAATATAGGTAAAGACTTAAAGCACTCAAGTAGCCTCTACAAGATCAACATGCACTTGTATAATAACTTTTTTTTTAGCCAAAAACAGCTGGAGAGAATCCTACTTTATTTTATACTAAAAAGAATATTATTTACAAGCACTTGTACAATAACTGATTGGCTCACAACGCAGTCTTGAAATTAAAACTTGGAAACAAAAACTACTCAATCATGATGGGAAAATTCTTTCAATTAATTGCAGATGCAGAATTATATGTTGTGGTGAATAAACATATACGTACAACAGGATTCAGAACAATTCTCATGCTCGGCTGAATCTGTCTCCAGAGAATGCGTAAGAGTGGAGCAAGTTTTTGCCCGGCAGGACTTAGTGGGTCAATGACAGCATCAATATGAACACTTGAATTCATACTGTTCAGTTTAATTGCACTGCATGGCAGATTGAAACAGAAGGAGATGAGTGCAAACTGTTTAAAGTTAAAAAAAAACATCCAATAATACTGGAAGCTTTATGTTGGTTCAACTGAAAAAATCGGTGGTTGGTACTTGAGGTTTAAATATAAGCATAACAAAAGAAATTAATGGGCAAAGTGTGCATTGGATACCATGTCAATGTCCAGAAAAGGCAACTAAAAATAGAACAGAACAAGTAATAACACATATTCCAGCTGAAAGTTGATGCATGCAAAAATAAAGGAGATTTACCTGTGCTCTGCATGCAAAATTTCAAAATGGGCTCTTTCGGATGGCCTTTCACGAATAGACATTGATGATGAAATCAACATGGCGACATCGCTGTAGAATTTGCTGCCAACAAAGTACATATAGTAGGATTTCTCAATAAATGAAATAACTTCACTTTTTTTTATTATAACCACACCAAATAAAAGTACTTATCAGATCAGATAAATTTTCAATATAATATTTCATGTTTTACTGTCATCTGAAAAATTGGGGAAAAGGGAGGAAAACGGAAAAGAAAAAAAAACATAGAACTTGTCTCCGGAGCGAATAATCTAATATAAAGAACGAACAGTTCAACAGATAAAAGTGTAAGTACAAATATGTATCTCACGTAGAGAGCATTTAATCATTTGAAGACACCAATCAGGTTAGACCATAAATAAACCCCTACGGAAAGAGCTACAGGAACTAGCACATGCCTAACTTACCTTGTCAGGTCATCAGGGTCAACACCTGTCCATTCGATCTCTTCAATTATTTCATAAATGTGTTTTGTTCTCAATTCGTACTCCATAGACTCAAGCAGGCCTAAATCATCAGTTAGAAATGAATCTCCTTCATTTACAACAAATACCTGCAAGGTAAGGAATAGCATGAAGTCATGAACAACAGAAGCTGCCTACAGATCAGATTGAAGTAACTGTTATCATGAGCACAGATTCCCAAAATAGTGAAGTAGTACCACTGTTATACTGCTCGGAGGCAGATATGGTGGCCAATATGTATTGGTGTATGCGTGTATCAACAAATAAATGAAGGAGGACAAAAAGCTTACCCGTCCATTGGTAATCACAGCATTGCTGCCAAATTCAAGCCCTAGTTTCCCGAATAAGAAGTCAGACAACTGCACAACCAAAGAAATAAAAGGTGATATGCTTCAGAGCGAATTTGATAAGAAACTGACAGAAACTTATTGAGTAAGAAGTTCTTAATTAAGGGCGGGCAACATTCAAAATGCCTTTTTTTTTGTTCCCACTGAAAACTGGCCTTTCTGTTGGCAAGTTTAAATAGGGAAGCCTACTGTCTTGTAGGGGAAATATGAATGGAAAGTTGAACAAGAGTTTTAGTTTGAAAGACTAAACTGGTCCTGAACCAGCAGTGAACTTGTCAGACACTAGCTAGGAATAGGTAGATACAACTCTCCAAGGATCTACCTAGGATTACAGTATGCACGTTGTGAAATGAGCCCTGAGTGCATGCCAAGAATGAGCAAAAATATAAATGCTTGCGCCTTGCATGCAGCCTGGTTGCTGCATGGAGTTGGGCTCAGCTCTTACAGAAATTGAGACAGGGCTAAGTTTGTGCCTTTGTGTTCAACATGGGGCATCTACATTCTGATTTCTAGGGGATCTTCAGGTGCCAAGCAAGACATGAGCCATATGGCTAAATATTCTGTAATTGATACAGCTGTAAATCCCATTCAAACCAAGTTTGAGCTAGCTCTAGCATCCAAAATGGAACTGACTTGGTCAACCGGTCTCGTACAAGAATTAGATTGATTTATATAAAAAAAGACTTAATGTGTTTCTAATCTACGGTTGCCTTTTCCAGCTCAGTACAAGCTCTCAATGTATGCATTAGTCGAGCCAATTAAAACAGCACATACTAACAATTTAGTTAAAAAGAGACATTCACAAAAGGATAGGAAAGCTCAAGTCAAGACCTTATTCATTCCTCTGAGGACTGCATCAGGAGAATAACTTGTAAACCATGCTTTATAATTATCAACAGGCAAGCCAGTTTCAGCAGCTATGCTATACACCTTCTCCATCATAGTGCTAATCTTATCACTAACCCCAGAAGAAGGTACATGTTGCCCTTCATAAAATTTGCAGAGCTCATGCAGGAAATCCAGTACCTTTTCCTTATAGCTAAGGACAAAAAAATGACTCATCCAAATCAGAGACAAACTAGATGTACACAATGTTAAGAGTAAAGCAAACAAATTCTGTATATCTACCCAAAAAATGAGGAGCAAACCTGAAAGATGAAATGGTTCTATCGAAGATATCCTTCATATATAAAATAGGGGATGGATTATCATTGCGGACATAAATTAGTAGACCAACACGAGCTTTATTCGACCCAGCCATCTAAATCATGTCAAAAGGCAAGATACTATTGTGAGAAAACAACATAAATGGCATTGGAATAGACACGATAGGCAATTTCTGCATCTACCAGGTAACGTATGGCCTCATGAAGCAACTTTATCCCAATCTTCGAAGAAATATCAACAGCAACTAGATGAGTGACAGGCTTGGCATCATCTGTAGCTGCAGACAGATTTGATAGCAATATGTCAGCACCAACAACCATTGATGGTAGATGACAAGGTACAGCCAAAGAAGTAGGAAGCATACTTCCATGAGAGTGTAAATAAGTAATGTCATGAAGTGTAGAGTCTCCCTGATGATACAGTCCAACTAGTGAGACAAATCTCTTATTCTCAGTGCTCTTGCCAGTTATCTGAGAAGAAAATTTCTATGGTTAAATAGACCGATAGCCAACAAACTATATTTTTTAGAGATCTGTGTACTTACCGATGGATTGTAACGCTTGTAGCTACTGTCTGACAAAAATTTCTGTAAAACATCTGTATGGGACTGGATATGCCCATAATAGACTTGTTCTTGTATCCTAGGAAGCTCATTGTTCATAGCATTCATGGTTGCGTCCTTTAAAAAAGTATATCACGCATGAAATGGGCATCATATTAGTTATAACATCGAAAGATCTATTCCATAGCTGTTGAGCAAAATAAGAGCACTACAAATGCAGAATAGACAAATCATTGTTCTTAAATTGAACATTATAGGCCAGCTGCTACCAAAGTTTAAGCTGAATAATTAACTACCTCGCTTGATTCATGCACAAGTCCATTCATCAATAAGCAACACTGGAGTTTATACAAACCAAGTTTGTGAACAAAACGAGAACTTTCTTCAGCCTCTTGCTTGTGCATGTTCTCTTTTTGCAACTTTAGCAGCACATCTTGAGGGTGAGATTTAGCACTTGACCTGTACATACATTACCAAATATTAGTAGAACAAGGAAAACATGTTAAATACATTTGAACATTTATCTCCAACAAAATATTGAATTCAGTGAATGAGCTTACAATAAGGAATCAACAAATGCCCCTTCAACATGATGAGCTTCCACAGACTCTTCATTATAGTCATCACCACTGTTCCGCGATTTATGTATCTGGAGAAGAAAATATCACAAGGACTAGAACTATAGGAAATGAAGAACATCTAGAGAGTGCACAAATTGGCAAGACAATTAAATAGCGAATATAATGTAAAGAACATGATCATGATTTCACAAGTGATATTTCAGATGGAAACTGTAACATGCCCACCTGAGCAATATTATTCAAGGATCAATATGCAACATAACAATAGACAAATGCCACTACATTCTAATTTCTCAGAGCCATGTCAGACATGTAACTCCATCAACCATTATCAATTTTCGGAAGAAACAAAAAATAAAGAAAGAAAACTAATCATGAAAGGATATATAAAACAAATCTCAACTTTTACTTCAGATGTAAAACTGGTGAAAGGGTTGTTCAGCAAAATTAGAAGTCAAGCAGACACCTCTTCCACATTTTTTTAAGCTCTGTCCATTATGATTTTTTACACCACAATAAGCTTAGCACAAAACTTAACACAAATGTCATCACTCATGGAAGGCACAAGGCAGAGAGGATGATGAAAACTAACAGAAGCACTGTATTTTATGCCAAAAAGAAGAGAAAATATGCCAAGCTCAAATTCTTTTAGACATGAAATTGGTCTAGCATACAGAAAAAGGATATATTCCATTGATAATTATGTAGATAATCAAGTATTAAAAGATACACGTTTCCTTCTTTTGTGACTGAAGCTGACATTTCTAGTTTATAAATAGCAAATCAAATATGTTATGTGCACTCACATTGCTTAGGAACTGGTATGCCAACTGCGTTGAGTATGTTTCCTTGATGTACAGGAATAGCCTTATTATCTGCAAAAAGGGGAAACATGGTGCATCAATTCCTTTTATGAGACAATCAAGGTTATAATCCATCTCACTAGTCAAGACCACTAGGAAATGTGCTGCATCATATTGTACGATGAAGCATATTCGTAGATTTCCCTTTTTTATGTTCATACAATGACCTTATAGTTTAAAATAGCACATAGGACATACTAACTGTAATCTTCTGCTGCTATGTATCCCTTCCAGTTCAGAATAATTACGTGGACCTACTAGTTACAATATACTGTTACTAGGAATCCCTAAAATTATAATCTTATTATGCTGCGAATCGTCCTATCAATAGAAAACATGGGTCGTGTGCATAAGCCGCAAAAAATGGAACTACCAGAACATGTAGGTTGCAAGGACATGGTATGTAAATGTTTATTTATCAACAGGAAAAAAGAAAATGGACCACATAGGCATCAGACTAACATAAAATGTATATTACATTATATATATGACGCCCCTTTAATATTGTACAATGCAATGTATCCTTGATTCCTTAGAGCATTAGTAGTATTTAATGAAAATAAAAGGTAAATAACTCAAGTAATTATAATGCAATACCAGTTCCATGCTCCACACATCAAACAATGATCTCAAGAATTCAAAGTAAATTAAAAAAAATGATTACCAAAATAGAAATATCCTCCTCAGTCTTAGACCCATCATTTACTGGAAGATTGCCATCATTTTCTTCAATAACACTAATAAGCCTTGAAGAATACATTATGATGCCAAACCTTATAGGGACACTATCTTGGTATAGAGATAGAACCATGTCAATGGTCTGTAAAGATTTAAAGAGAAATGGCAACACCATACCCAGTTAGAAAAAGGTTCCAGCTTAAAAAGTGAATAACTACAAAAACATAAAATTGGAAGGTAAGTTGGAAGGTAAGAAAGAGACTAGCCTCTGCACCACAGGCTGAAGCAGGATCAAGCACATAAACAGCATGGAATAGATTTTTGCGGATGTAGCGCATCTGACCAGGGAAGACTGGCATCAATAGCTGCAAAGGAAGAAGAAACAATTAGTAATAGTAATTAATTAAGGTTGGCATAGTTGTGCCATACAATTTAACCAGGAAATGCAGAAAAGAAAACACAAGCAACCAATGTTGAATAGCATATGCAAAACAATCTTTATAATTCACATGTATGGTAAACGTGAACTTTTGTAGTAGTACAAACTGAAAAACATTAAGATATAATGTTGACATATATCAACCATGGAAAGCTAAATTTGAGAATTAATAGTGAACCCATCATACCAAAACAGGATATCAGTGCTATCAAACAAGATATCTATTTCATACTTCCTTCGTCCCAAAATAGTTGTCTTTCTAGGATATAAAATGTGTCCCAAATAGGTGTCACTTTTGAGTACTAGCAGTCCCATCAATCAACTCCCATTCAAATTTCTTCTCTTTTTTCCCTTGCTCATCCTCCCATTCCCATTCAAATAAGGGGTATTATAGTCTTTTCTTCTCAAATCTTAATCTATGCTAATCAACCTAGAAAGACAACTATTGTGGGACGGAGGGAGTAATGAGCATAAGGATGTATTCTTAGTTCTCTAGTGTTCCTAAAGCCATGGAAATAGAAGGTTGTAGTCCCTCATTTGACTTGGCACAGCAAAGCAACATTCTAATGACAATCTTATTTCAATGGTGTTAATAAAAAAGAGAAAAGAACAAAACCTCATTGATGTTGCTTCTCCACCTTTTATACAACGCATCTTCCTCCAAGTTATTAAGATAATGAACATGGGAAGACCGGAAGTCAACACGAAACGAGTTAGACTCTGTTGGTGGAGTTGCTGACAGGAACTTGTGGACAGCACTTTCAGGAATCTGGTAGGCATTTGACATTAATTACAAAATAAGTTACACCCCATAAGAAAGTAAATAAAAATGTATTCCCTATAATCACATGGAACAAGAGAAAAATAATAGTTTTTAGGCAAATATGTTAGGTGCAGGATTTCATTACTAACTACTAGACATCATGGTCATTATGCTCACAACTTGACAGTCCACACCATAAATATCCAACATTGTAAGAGATTATAACATTGATCATAAAAAAAGCAATTAGAAATGAATATGTTATTTGAGTATAACCAAGAAATATCATCAATCTAGTGTATTCTGCAGTTATACAGCATTTCACACTTAGGCTTTGCATTTCACCAAAAGAAGTTGTCAAACTAGTTTTTTTCCAACAAGTTTCAATTATCCGACACTGGTAAACAGGTGTTCATACATTCCTCATAACTGGGATGTTAAGAGGAACAACCATCAAAAGTAATTCTCTTGGAAGGAGCCAAGGACAACCCATTAAACATGTTTAATAGCACATTTATCAAAATTCACCTTTAGTTTGACGAACTGATCAGCCAGAGATAATTCCTCATGGACCATATCCATTAACCTGTCAGATAAACCAGAATCAAATGTGTACTCTATTAGTTAAATATGATATTGGTCAGAAATCTGGTAACAATTTTAAGATAGATGAATTACTAAAGTTAGCAAAACAGAGTCAGGTTTCCGGAAATGTGTGCTCTATTAGTTAAATATGCAAATTTAGTGCTCAGGAAATGTGAGGAACGCGATAAATGCCAAATTATTGTGTTCAGACAAATAAAAATCTGCATGGCCTATATGAGCAAACAGATTGAGGAGGAAACTCAAACAATGTGATGCACTGAATGTTTGCAACATGCGCAACCATAAAACTGATTGGACTTTTATCTTCTTATGCATTAAATGACTTAACTCCATATAAAAGCTGTATTGTGTTATTATTCTTGTCAACAATCTCTCTAGTCAGCTGTTGAATTGTAGAATATCCTTTCATTGTAAGTTTACAATTACCATTTGCTTTGTAGCATGTTTTCTAACAACAGGTGGTGTAGAGGAGTTAATTGCAAAGTGTTATAGAATACAGTGATTTACACCAAAACCAAGTGTGGAGGAAATAATCCACTTTGGTGTGCATCAGACAAGAAGCAATCTGCTAATTTACTTGGCTAATGAAAGTGAGAAACATATTAAATAATCAGAAACATTGTTATCTCAGAAATACAGTGGAACATACAGGTAAAGATCGAGATCCTCAATATTAATCAAAGCACCATTCAAAGCCATCAATGATTTGCCAGGTGGAACCATTCGCTGATTTGCAATTATTTCATCCTTGATTGGATTGTCAAGCTGTACAAACATGAAATCGTCATTAATATTCTTCATGTAGAAATAGTTCATATGAATGTACTCAAAAACAAAATTTTCGTCTCCCCAACAAAACATATATATAACCAACAGTTCATTGCTTATGACACATCTAGACATCTAAAGTGAGCTCAGAAAAGGCATCCACCTTCATCCGTGACAGTGATGAAACTATACTGGGGAAATTTTGATTAATTTCCTGCATTGACTGTAAAGGATCCGATGCATGGAGGATTCTCTGCGCTGTCTGATGACCCAAATCTGTGGTATGGAGAATATCACAAATTAAAAGACACTCTTATACCATTGAATAACAAAACGTTGGAATAAAAATAGAATCATGAGGAAGTATCAGGAATGCTTATCAGCTTATCACAACACTACCTTTGAGTTCCCATACTTCAAGTGTGTCAGATACCGTTGATGACAACAGATAATCCCTGAAGGACATTATCTCAGCATTTAACGCTGGTTTGCGTTCCTGGATGCACAATGAGGTAAAAAGATATTGTCAATACTATCTATTTGTGCATCACATCAAAGTTCATGTAGTTAGATTTATTGGCTGAAAGAAACAGACCAAAATCTTGGAAAATATAAATCCTCTGACTTCTTGACTGAGGTCTTCAGTCTTGGGATCTTCCAGAGCAACACCTGGGAGGGGAAAATACTGTTCATCCAGTATTTCAAATAAAAATATGCAATAAAGTTCTGGTCTTCATGATGTCAACAACACATATCCAACCAACCAAACTGAAGGGGAATATAATTCCTTATTGACTAGTTTATTGATTTATTTCAGATAAAAGGATCTGGTGCAGATTTACTTGAGAATTTCTTAATATAAAAAAAAGAGCGAGGAGTAATAAAATGCATGGGAGTGTTACCCTTCTTTATAGCAGTGTCATCCATGGCCTTGTATTCCATGTTCTTGAGAGCAAGTTCCACACCATATCCACTCAAAGTGACTGCATCTACAGAACCAACAGAACCACAGAAGCTAGATGTAGCCTGACATCCAGATGGCAGGACCTGGCGCAGGGCATATCTTACTTTTCCCTAGAAAAAACATATAATGCATATTAGAGAGCTACAGCAAAGGAAAATATGTATGATGGAGAAAAGCTATAGAACCGAAGAAATAGCCAAAAAAAACAGTAGATGGTTGTGATACCTTTTGAAATAATAAAAGAAAGAGTTCAAGAATCATGAATAAATGCCATGTTAATGTTATGGACCTTATCTCTCTACTTTCTAGAGCTCGTTGCTTGCTCAGGATCTCATACGCTCTGAAATACATTGGAGAACGGTTAAAAGTATGTTACCTGCTTTGATGCTTCTGCCAGGTGAACATGCAACTCTTTGAAGCATTTTGTCCCAAAAGCCCCATAAAATATAGCAATTGGAGCAGTAATATTTGATTGAGGATATATATGGTCAAACTCAAAGAGTTCAGGTTGTTGAGTGGAGTCCACAGCTCTGCTCAACAAATATTCTCAGTTTCCCATTTACAGCCCTAAACAAAGAGATCAAAAAAAAGAAAAATAGAATAGAAGATACTTACAGTTTGCCCAAGCCATCAAGCCATTTGTGTAGATCAGCTGAGTTGAATAATAGAGCACTCCCCGTGTCTACCCAGCAGCAAGTTCCTTTCACAGCCTCATGAAAATTTTCCCCAGTACTATGACCAGAGTTTTGCTCCAAAGTGCCATCTTTAACAGGAATAGAGGATAATGACTCCTCTGCAAGCTGCCTGTAGAGCACTAACCTTGGCGATGCTGACCGAAGGGTAAGTGAGAACTCAAAAATTGAAGCCAGTGGCTCACTCAGAAATGAGCGGGCATCCTCAACAATCTTCTGGACACAACATTTGGCTGTCAAACATTCAGATGCCTTATCGAGTTCCTTCCAATGGTCAATAAAATCCCAAAATAGATCCTTCCATTCTTTTGAAAGCAGTTCACTAACAAAAGCGAGAACATAAGATATATTAAGTACCTTTTGGAAACTAACAAGTAACATTAACCAGGTTACCACTGCTGCAAAGTGTTCATATACAAGTTGAATGTTTATGTTTACACGAAAAGCATATAGCTTATAGGGAAACAGTATTTACTTGCATCCACCAGCATTAGTCGTTACAATGAATATACATTCATTAATTATATATATTTTGTAAATATGGCAGTTCTGTAGTATTTGAGCTAAGCTTAAATACACTGGCTTGTCCAGAGCACCATAAAATCAGTAGCAGCCAGAATTTGGGTATACATAAATAGCACTTGAGTTGTACAAAAATTACAGGGATTGCAAAAATGACACTAATATGAACAACTTGAGACTAGTCCAATACTTAAAATAAGATTCAATTTCACACAAGCAGTGAGGCGGCCACAAAATTCAAATGCAGAACAATAGAGAGCGGGCAAAAAATAACATGGTACCAAAAACCTCATAAACCTACAATTTTGCTCCAAATTATTTCATAATTTATGAGGATTCAATTCCGCAAAATCACCGGATTTAAATATAGGAAAAGTGTACTGGTGGCCAATAAAAATTCAGAATCTAGGTGTGTCAGTGTACAAATCCCGTTCCACATCACCCTAGTACTACTAAAAATTTTATGTGAGAAACAGGCATCTAAGCATGGCGTGTTTTCTACTTGGGCAGTTCTAATTTTTCTAAAATATATATATACATCAACCGAATGGCTTGCTCGCAGTTTTGCGATACGCCAGGTTCTCAATGCTAAACCCTCACATATCAAATTCAAATGAGAAACACTAATCAAAGTCAAATTGACATCTCTCGACCAAACAGAGCCACATACACCAGCAAATCGAGCACAAAAACCGCTCACCTGGCTTCGAGTAGCAGCGGCGTACCGGCCCACTTGGCCCGGAGCGCCACCTGCACATTCTTCTGCCGCCGGATCTCAGCCGCGGAGCCGCCCGCAGCGAGCCCTGCCACAAGCACCACCGCTACCACCGCCGCTGCCGCCACCACCGGAACCCGAGATCGGGCCCCACGTGCCGCCTCCATGGGGGATACGGACACACGCACCCCCGCCGATCCGGGTCCCTTCCGGCCTCGCCGCTCCGATCCGACGGCTACGTGGCGGCTGCTAAGCCCTGCATCAAGAGGGATCCGCGTGGGTTTTGGGGCGGCCTGGCCGCCGTCGAGATGCCGAACACGAGTGGGAGGGGAGACTTCGCTGGAGACTTGGAAGATGTGTGCCGAGTGGTGTGGGCCGGACCTGAGTGAGCTTATATTTTAGAGAAGCCGGCACCGTTGGATGGAAGCTCCCCTCGCGGGATGGATGGAAATCAACGCGGGCGGCGCGGCGGGTGAGAACTAGCGAGGAGATGGGAGTCGAGGCCGGGAAGACGGAGTCGGCACCATGCTCGCAGTCGCGAGTAGCGTAATGGAGATCGGCGCGATGCGACGGCGCGGGCAGAACAGGAGACGTCGAGACGGATGGATGGGTGTCGTTCTGTCGTCGTGTCGACGGGGGGCAGATCGATCTAGTATTACACGGCGCCGGTTGACCACTTGACGCCGCGGGTGCCGAGGTAGCGAATGGGCCGAGCAGTAGCCCACCGGTCTGTTTTCACTTTAGGGTCCGTTTGACAAAAGGTTAATTAGATTCGTGCAATTGTAAATTTGTCTATTTGAAAAAATGTTATTATGGGGGTATGAAACCAAGTTGTAAACAAAATGTACGAGTGATACTCCAACACAGAGTATTCAATTTGACAAAGAAACGACATAATGTGATATTTTATCTTGGTCCGTAAAGTTCAGCGTAGCCGATATTTGCAGATAATTTGGGATATTTGCTGATAAAAGTATGTGTTGGAGAAACTTCTCCTCAAACCTTGTCAAATATGCCAAGTTTCAGAGATTGTTGGCTGCAAACATGTAACGACAGCACAAAGCTAATAAAACAGTATATGCACAGATAGAACGAGTATACGTTACACGTCAAAACTTGCTCATCGCAGTCGCAGGTCTCAATAACGAACACAGATACAGGAGATATATTTCAAGAAAAGTGATGCAGTAAGCCAACTTCATTACACTTTAATACTTTATACATTACACAGCAGGGCTACGCAAATGAAATACAGCAAATGCTACACAGCAATTCCAACCACAGTTTTATTACAACATTATTGGAAGTTTCAAGTGCTCAAGCAGTGCATCTGGTGGCGCCGGCGGTAAGGTTTTAAGAACTTCCAAGCAGCTTCTTGATGTCCTTCTGTAATATGAATAAAGCAATCGCTGTAAGTGAAGGCAAGGAAGCTTGATGAAATGGAACTCAAATTACACCCACTTGGAGCTCGGGACTTACCTCCATGCTGAGTGGAGAAGTAGTTGGCGCATAGCGCTCCACAACACGCCCCTCTTTGTTGACCAAGAACTTGGAGAAGTTCCATTTGATATTGTCACCGAAAAGACCACCTTTGCTGGACTTCAGAAACTTGTAGATGGGTGCAGTGTTGTCACCATTAACATCAACCTATTAAGACAATGGAAGTTAGAACTCATAGATCTCACCTCTCTAAACAATAAAAATCAATTGATCATCACATTATAAACATCCATGATTCTATCTTGTGATAAATGAAAGGATAAAACTGGTATCAGGCTTATCAATCGCATACATCACCCGAACTGCATAAGAATCAGATAAACACTTCATGGACTTGATGAATTTCCTTTGTAGTACTACAAATATCTGGAAATACATCACAGGCTACATATGAAAGGGATTACTTTCGGACTGGAATTAATTTCCTTTAAAATATTATAATGGCTCTGGAAGGTGACCATATACTCAAGTTAGTTGTTGTTTGTCTCCACTTGAAAGATAAATGAAAAACAAAATGCAAGACATAGTGGTATAGTGTGCCCAAATTTACCTTGTCAAAAATTGGATACTCGGCCTTGAAGCGGGTGCAAGCAAATTGGACAATCTCCTCATTAGTGCCAGGTTCCTGTCCACCAAACTGGTTGCATGGGAAAGCAAGGATCTCAAAACCTGTCATCAAATCAAATTGACAATGATATTAGCAAATTGGTTGATCATAAACTCCAAATGAAAGAACATACAAGCAATTCAGCACACAAAAGAGAGATTTCATACTGAGGGAACAAATGATGAGATGCATCTAACACTCACCCTGGTCCCTGTACTTCTCATACAACTGGCTCAGCTCCGTGTAGTTGGAATTGGTCAAGCCACTGCAATAATGACAGAGAGCAACAAGCTTTTCTAATTATCAATTTATATGTTATTTTATTATATCTGCATCTCGTTGGTCTTTAAAATTAGTAAAAAAATGACCGTCCTCTAAAGAACATGTATCCCTTAACACAAGGAGGATGAGACGCAAATAGACAAAGAATTAATGGTATGACAATCTGCACAAACTTTCCAATTGGCAAGAGATCAACATCCTGTTGTCCAGCTAAAACTAACTTGCCTGCTGACCAGATTATTTTTTCATTAATTGATATTCTACATGCAAAGGCTGATCCTCAGGGACAAACACTACCATGGCTCTTTAAAGTTTCATTTAGCAGAACAATATTTCAAATTTCGATTTGTCTCATATGGCCTAGATAGAAACTTGAATGTGTTCCATATGAAACCATATAAATTCGGCATCTTTACTTTGCAACATGAATGGAAGTTTGATCGAAAATATACATCATATTAGGCATCAAATGAGCACATCATTCAACTTAAGCGCTTGATAACGCAGTACTAGCGTTCCAAGGTTTCGTTGTTCATGGAACATTTCAACATGAAGAAGATAAATCACATTATGCATTCTAGAATAATTTCCAAGGTATACAAAATTAAAACGTAGACACTCTGGAGGTGAGGAAGTGGTAATAATTGGTACCACTGAGATGCAACATTGACGATAAGGAGAACTTTCCCCTTGTAGGTGCTCAGGTCCACATCTTTGCCACTTGCATCCTGCAAACACCAAAAAGCGGAGTCCTTTAAACATTAGGATCACAATTCAAGCAGTATAACAGCTTGTAGAAAACCTCCAAAGATGTGGGTGAAAAAATCTGCAGCTAAAACCAAAAAGATATTGACTTAAAAAGTCCCAAAAGGGCCGAATCGTAGCAGGATCACGGAGGCATCGATGTGCAAATACTCCCCCCCCCCCCCCCCCCCCCCAGAAGGGTATGGGGTATAGGGGTATAAAGCTTCAGTCTCACTGCTGAAGGGGACCAGATCACCAGAGGGGAAAGGGGTGTCCAAGTTTTGAGGAGGAAGGCAGACCTTGACGGTGAAGTCGTGGACGGATGCGGCGGAGGAGGCGGCGGCCATGCTGAACAGCGCGAACCCGGCGGCGACCGGACGGACCAGCGGCGAGAGGGCTGCGGAGACGCGCGGCGGATGAGGCGCACCAACAGGGTTAGCGCGGAGGATGCCGTGGCTGTGCCGTGGCGGCGCGGAGGACGAGGACGGGGAGAGGGCGGCGGCGGTACGGAGGAGCCGGAGGCGAGAGATGAACGGGGCGGTGCGAGACGGCATCGTGGATCGGGGCCGCGCGCTTTATAGCGCAAGTCCGGTGTGTGTAAAATCCTCCTTCCCAGTCCCGACTGGTGTTGAGGTTGCCTGTGAAAGCGATGAGCGGCGAAGTGTGGACGCGTTGCCTGCGGCGTTGGGCCCACAGGTGGGGGCTACCGCGCGCCACGTCCCGCGTTGCGGGGCCGCCACGTGTGAACGGAATCAGGGCTGGTCAACGAGCTGGACCATGCCGTCCGATCGGCATCCAACTGTATATATTATACTGTAGGATACAGGAGTACTGAAAAAACACGTAACACGTTTAGAACTTAGCTGCCGGAATCTCCACCGTCTGATGCAAACTTTTTCTCTGGCAGATACAACGAGGAGGAGAAGGATAAACCCAGCATCTTGGCCTCTTAGTCGTAGCCCCCAAACCATTTTTCAAGAGTTTTTCATGATCATTTTTTTTAACATTGTAAAAAACACAGACGTTCATAACACGCGCACACTTATTTCTATGAACACATACGTATATATTATCTCTATAAGCATCTCCGAATAATTAGACCGACATATCTTGAAATTTACGAAGTTATTATGAACGTCTTGTTATCGACGGTACATCATCTATCATTAAAAAAATAATTTTGTGTAATCGCTCTTTGATCCAGTAAAGGTGTCCACGTTCTCACGGACAGCAAAGCCGGCAAAAGCATAAACGGCGGCGAAATGTGAACAGAACATTAGAACATCATGAGGAGAAGTTCTGCATGTTCTAGAAGCGTCTACGCTCGTCGTCGTTACGGAACGCGGAACGCCGGGCCGGCCGCACGTACCGCGGGCTTTCAGTTCAGTTTCACGTCATTATTTCCGCGCGCGAATTCTATTCCTCGCCTAAATGCTGACTTTCCTCTTTTCCTTGGATGAGAAGGATTTTTTTTCTTTTCCCCTTCCGAGCAATCGGTGCACACAGATGATGAGATGATGGGTGGCCTTCGCAACAGCGCAGGAACACTGCTCACTCACATATTATACTTCTGACTTCTGATGACGCAGCCAAGGTTTTTCTTTTAAGATGTTGCCACTTGCAAAATTCATCTACAGATTGATTATCGTATAAATGTTAGCTGGATGGTAACGGGGATTAATTACAGAGCTAAGAAATTTCAAGGATGCGCTTTTATGAGTGCGAGGCTATCAAAGGAATATAGGACGAGTTCGGTCTGAGTTTGATGTCCTGGCACCAGAAAGAATTAGCAAGACACATCCCATGCCGTGAATCTCCGTTTATTTTGAGCATGCGCTAAAAGATCGTATTCGTCAGTGTGTGCATGTAGTGTTGTAGGTGCAGTGGTGCATGTGAGCCGCCGTGTTTAGGGAGGTTGTGAGCTGTTGCATGTCCTCCTTCCATCCCTTTCACATTGTGCAGGAGGTTGTGCGTTCTTTTTGTGTGTATTGTTTCTCACTAATGTATCCACTCAATCAATCCTCAATTATATGACTTTATTTTAACTTCGTTTACTAAATCAATCTTTAATTATATGAGTCTGGTTCGTTCTAAAACACGAGCATAACTGTAAAAATTAACCGTCTTTTCAGCATGTTTTTTTTTCTGTTGGAGTATAAGAGCATCTCCAATAAACAAGCTAAATCGTTTTCTAAAGTTAAATTTAGCTATTGTTAGAGAAAAAACGTTTTCAACAGACTCTGTAAATGACCCTTCAAATTTAGTGGCTCTCCATCCCACCTCATTCGCTAGCTATTTTTAGCTAGCCTATCTCACTAGCCATCTTTACAGAATCTGTTGGATTACTCTGTTATTTGTTAGTCAAATCTATTTTTGAGAGTAGCTAAATCAGTAAATTTGACTAGTCTTTTTTAACTAATCTCTTAGAGATACTCTAACTGTCTTCAACCTTACGTTTTTTTTTTCTTTTTTTCTTTTTGCAAGTCAGGATTTGATATTCCCTGTTTTATGGCCTTCCGGGCCACTAGGCCAGTATATGGGCTTTGTTTCCATCTCGATGGGCCTAGTACCAGATGTTTTTTGCCGCTAGTCTTGGTGTTTTGTCGTGCTCTATTTTACTACTATGTGTTTGTTTCTTTGTTTTTTTTAGAGTAATGTATTTGTTTTCTTAGTCATTTTCAGTCTGCTCCAGAACACAAAGCCCAGATGTCCATGCAAATCAGCTCATGTCAGTTGATTTCTTCCCAATGCGCCTGACACGGTACTCCAATCTCTGCTGAAGTCATGTAAATCAACAGGGCATGTCTGTTTACACTCGACCTTACTCTAACTAACCCCGGTGGATCACCAATCGTCCGTCAGCGAGCACACACCCCGACTGTGTCGATCACCAAACCAAAAATAAAATCCACGCATTCGCTCGCCACGCACGACGTCACGCGCGGCCGGTTGGTGGCCAGACTGCCGAACTCACATATATAAACGCGACTTGCTCACTAATCACTGACCAGCCCAGCATCTCTCCCGTCGGACCCGCGTCAGCGTTCGCCGACATGGGCGACGTACTGCCGAGGTCATTTGCCCGCCCCGGCATGCTGCCGCCGAACAATGAGTTCGGGATCAGGGAGATCACGCCCGGCCTCGCCGGCTCCGGGCCGGGCAGGTCGTACGAGCTCGTCGAGAGGATGGAGTACCTGTACGTGCGCGTCGTCAAGGCGCGGGGGCTCAAGTGGAGCGGCGAATTCGACCCGTTCGCGGAGCTGAGGCTCGGGGGCTACTCCTGCACCACGCGCCACGTCGAGAAGACGGCGAGCCCCGAGTGGGACGACGTGTTCGCGTTCTCGCGGGAGAGGATACACGCGCCGTTCCTGGACGTGCTTGTCCGGGGCCGGGGCTTTGCCAAGGAGGACTACGTCGGCAGCACGCGCCTTGACCTGGGCATTCTCCCCGACGCGCCGGCGAGCGTCCAGCCCGACAGCTCCCCCGCGCCGCAGTGGTACCCGGTCTTCGACAAGAAAGGGGAGCTACGCGGCGAGGTGATGATGGCCGTGTGGTTCGGCACGCAGAAGGACAGCTACTTCGACTCGGCCGTCCACGCGGACGCCGCGTTCCCCGTGGACGACAAGCTCGCGGCGCACATCAAGCACATACGGTACGACGTGCCGCGGCTGTGTTACGTGCGCGTTAAGGTCACCGAGGTCCGCGACATCGTCTTCGTGGACAAGGCCCGCGTCGGCGAGGTGTTCGTCAGGTCGCGCATACTGGGACAGGTGCACAGGACGAGAACGTCCATGGACCACCGCTGGAAAGACGAGGAAAATGGCCACCTGTTTGTGGCCGCAGCGCCGTTCAAGGACTACCTCAACATGTCCGTCGTGGGCGTCAAGAACGGCAAGGAGGAGGTCATCGGCCATGTCAACGTTCTGCTCGACAGCTTCGAACGCCGGTGTGACGCCCGCCCGATTAACCCAAGATGGTATACTCAGCCCAATTGCCCATTCATCTCACGTAGCAAAGAACTTCCATTACCTGCTGGCATTAGGCAGGTAAAATTGAGTTCGTCTCTAACTGCATCGCAAATCCTATTCGACAGGTTTAATTTGATGCAGCCAGAGGGAGCCGCCAAGATTGACAAGTACTCTGCCAAGATAAGCGTCGTTCTTTGCCTCGAATGCGGGTACAAGGTGTTGTCAGAGCCGGTCCACTACCTAAGCGACGTCCGGCCGGCGGCGCGTGAGCGTGAGCGGGAGCGCAAGTGCATCGGCCTCGTCGAGCTCGGAATCCGCGAGGCCTTCCTCACCGCGACGCGCACGCGCGACGGCCGAGGCTCCTGCGACGCGTACTGCGTCGCCAAGTACGGGGTGAAGTGGTACCGCACGCGCACGGTCACCGACAGCATCTCGCCGCGGTTCCACCAGCAGTACCACTGGGAAGTGCACGACCACTGCACCGTGCTCACCGTCGCCGTCTTCCACAACTCCCAAATAGGCGACAAGGGCGGCCTCGTGGCCGGCGACCCCGTCAAGGACGTCCTCCTCGGCAAGGTGCGGATCCGACTCTCGACGCTCGAGACTGGCCGCACCTACGCCTACGCCTACCCGCTTATGTCCCTCCACGGCGGCGGTGTCAAGAAGATGGGCGAGCTCCGTCTCGCCGTCCGTTTCTCCAACACGTCGACGCTGGGCCTGTTCCAGACGTACGCGCAGCCGCACCTGCCGCCGATGCACTACCACCGCCCGCTGACCGTCGTGCAGCAGGAGATGCTGCGGCGGGAGGCGG
>BDMV01000002.1:46636835-46855092 GCA_008326285.1 Oryza officinalis | reverse complement strand
GGCCCCGCCGCTGCGGCGGGAGTGCGTCGAGCACCTCTGCGAGTCGCACGCGCTGCGGTGGAGCATGCGGCGCAGCAAGGCCCACTTCTTCCGCCTCGCGGAGGCGCTGGAGCCGCTGTCCGCGGCGAGTGCGTGGTTCTACCACGTCTGCCGCTGGACGAACCCGATCACCACCGTCGCGGTCCACGTCATCTTCACCATGCTCGTGTGCTACCCGAGCCTCGTACTGCCCACCTTCTTCCTGTACAAGTTCATGCTCGGCATGCGGAACTACCTGCGCCGGCCGAAGCACCCGTGGCATGTCGACACGAGGGTGTCGCACACCGACACGGCGCACCCCGACGAGCTCGACGAGGAGTTCGATGAGTTCCCGACGGCGCGGCCGCCCGAGGTGGTGCGAATGAGGTACGACAAGCTGAGGAGCCTCAACGCACGGATACAGGAGATCGTCGGCGACATCGCGACACACGCCGAGCGCGCGCGGTGCGTGATGACGTGGCGGGACCCCCGGGCCACGGCCCTGTACCTGCTGGGCTGCCTGTGCCTTGCCGTGATCACGTTCTCGGTGCCGTTCCAGGCGGTGGCGCTGTTGACTGGTTTCTACCTGATGCGACACCCGATTCTCCGGCAGAGGCTGCCTGACGTTGTGGCGAACTTCTTCCGACGACTGCCCTGCAAGGTGGACTGCCTACTTTAGTATCCATGTCTAAAATAAGCTTTATAGAAGGACCAATATGTAAAAAAATTCAGTCAAACTTCAATTCAGTTTTTAGAAGTTTGCAACTGATTTGTTCCAAAAGTTCAAAATCGAACTATCCCAGAGAGAATTAGGCCGAAAGAAGCCGATCAGGCCAAAACCGAAACAATCCTCCTCTCTCGACTTCGTTCCTGGATGAAACCCAGCCCGCTTGTCCGGCAATGCCTCGTCCTCACCATCTTCCACTCGAAGAACACGACTCCGCTTCCTCCCGCTGCCGCCGCTCAACTCCATGCGCTCCTCCTCACGTCTGGCCAACTCCTCCGCTATCACAGCCTCCATCTGCTCTTCATGGTGTATTGCGCATGTGGCCGACCCTCCAGCGCCCACAACCTGCTCGCGCAAATGCCCCACCCACCTCCGGTTTCTTTCCCCAACTCACTGCTCCGTTCGTACACCGGCCTCGGCTGCCACCGGGAGGCCCTCGCGGTTTACTCGGAGATGCGCGCCTTCGACCACCTCACCTTCCCCTTCGCTGCGAAGGCCTGCGCCGGCCTTCGTCTTGGCCGCCATGGGCGTGCCGTGCATTGTCGCGCGCTCGCCGCTGGTTTCGGCGGCGACTCGTACGTGCAGAACGCGCTCATTTCCATGTACATGAGCTGCGGCGACATGGGCGCAGCGGAGGCGGTGTTCGGGGCGATGCAGAACCGGACAGTCGTGTCCTGGAATGCGGTCATCGCCGGGTGCGTCAAGAACAGCTACGCGGAGAGGGCGCTGGAAGTGTTCGGCGAGATGGCCGCTGATGGTGTCGGGATCGACCGTGCCACGGTTGTGTCAGTGCTGCCAGCTTGTGCACAAGCCAAGGACTTGAACACCGGGAGAGCCGTGCACGGGCTTGTTGAGGAGAAAGGCTTGGGGGATTATGTTGCGGTGAAAAATGCATTGATCGACATGTACGGGAAGTGCAGGAGCTTGGAGGATGCACGAAGGGTGTTTGATCACTGCAAACATGATAAAGATGTTGTTTCTTGGACAGCGATGATTGGCGCTTATGTGCTGAACGACCGTGCTTTCGAGGCCATTTCTCTTGGTTGTCAGATGCTGATGTCTGGGGTAGCATGGCCCAATGGAGTGACAATGGTGTATCTGCTCTCAGCATGCGCCAGCATGCCGTCAGGGAAGCATGCCAAGTGTACACATGCACTCTGCATTAGACTTGGGCTTAAATCAGACATTGCTGTTGAGACTGCGCTTATCGACACTTATGCGAGGTGCGGTAAGATGAAGCTGATGAGATTAACACTTGAGAAGGGCTCACGGCGTGCAGAAACATGGAATGCAGCCTTGTCTTGTTATACCATCAGTAGAAGGGAGAAGAAAGCTATAGAATTGTTCAAGCGGATGATTGCAGAATCGGTGCGCCCAGTCTCCGCAACAATGGCAAGCATCCTGCCGGCCTATGCAGAATCTGCAGACCTGAAACAAGGGAAGAACATTCACTGTTTCTTACTGACTCTCGGATTCCTCAGAAGCACAGAGATCGCCACTGGTTTGATTGATGTCTATTCTAAGGTTGGTGACTTGGATGCTGCGTGGGCGCTCTTCCAGTGGCTACCTGAGAAGGACGTTGTTGCCTGGACAACGGTCATCGCCGGGTACGGTATACATGGACACGCCCGAACTGCCATCCTGCTCTACGACCGGATGATGGAGTCAGGAAGGAAGCCGAATACTGTGACCATCGCTACTTTGCTGTATGCATGCAGCCACGCCGGCATGATAGACGAAGGCATTCAGGTGTTCGAGGACATGCGCAACGTCCATGGTTTGATGCCAAATGGCGAGCACTACTCGTGCCTGGTTGACATGCTTGGCCGTGCTGGGAGGATTGAGGAGGCTCATCGTCTCATCCAAGATATGCCATTCGAGCCGAGTACCTCGGTATGGGGTGCTCTGCTTGGTGCCTGTGTTCTACACAAGAATGTCGAGTTTGGGGAGGTTGCAGCAAAGCGATTATTTCAGCTTGATCCGGAGAACACTGGGAATTACGTGCTGCTTGGTAACATATATGCTGCAGCTGACAGATGGAGGGATGTTCAGGATGTCCGGAGAATGATGGTGGAAAGGGGCCTCGTCAAAGAACCCGGTTCTAGTTTGGTTGAGGCCAGATCTGTACAATGCCGAACAGCAATGCCATAGAATGTAAGTTTTGTACTTGTATGAGATAGATCAAAGCACTTCATCTTTTATGCATATTCAATCAGTTGAAAATTTGACTAAAATTTTAAGAAAAAAAATCTACTAATTGTTGCCCTGGTATTAATAAATAGTCTTCCCTTACAATAAAGGAAACTAGTTGATACCCTGTGCTTTGCTGCGGGATATATGGATGAATGTATGTTATATATTATAGAAATGATAGATATATATTGACGGAGCGTGAAACTCCTCACCGGGAGACCGTGCAGGTCCTCCTTTGCCGGTTCGGCCGGGGGCGCAAGGTGAAATTCTTAGCCCCTGATCTGTGGGATCTCAGCGAGAAAAACGCGTGGACGCAGGCGATTTAGCCAGGTTCGGGCCGCTAAGAAGCGTAATACCCTACTCCTGTGTTCTGGTAGATCTGAGAGTGTGATGGAATCCAGAGAGAGTCCAGCCAGCCCCTAGACCGAGTCAGCCAGAGTCCTCTCCCCTTTCTTAGGCCTGGGCCTCTTTTTATATGGCAAGGGGCTACCACATGGGCCACGAGCTGCCTAAGAAAGAAAACATTCTTTTACATTTAGGGCTATCCTATCGCCGGAAGCAGCCTCTGACAGACGTCGTAGCACGCCTTCGCTCGGTCAGTCGACCCTTCCAGGGGACGCCCGTTTCAACCTTCATTAAATGGCGGGCGACTTTCTCGTCTCGCCTGCGCCGGAATCGGGAAAGCATCTGACCGTGGCTGACATACCAACTCCAGGAGTTGGCACGCCAACTCCGGCTGAGAGACGAGAGACAGAGGGCTCTCATCATTCCAACGGGACGGGGCGAGGCGTGCTGCAGGCCGCCTGGCGCCACCTAACCCGCGATCTGACCGGTCTGCGATCGGTCACTCGCTGTGACCGGTCACGGACCGGATATGCACGTGCCACGCCGCATTAAATGCGACGTAGTGCACTCGTCTAAACCATCATAAATGCGGTTAGGTGAGCTCTGCCGTGCTCACCTAACCTGCGCACGTGGCACCAAAACCACAGGGGTCGGGGTGCCCCAGCCCTCGGGGCAGAAACGGGAGCGGCTCGACCTCGGGGGGAAACCGGGAGGGCAGTCGCCACGTCACCCTCGGGCCCGACCCCTCCGGGGGAACGGGCCACGTGGATCCCTGTGGTCGCCCTTCCCTTTGGTCTCGACACCCTCGGTCCCATGTCACCGACAGTAGCCCCCGGCGTTACGCCTGGGTGACCACACCTGAGGGGGAGGGCACCTAGGCTTGACGCCACCCCTCGGGCCTGGTGACAGGCGGGACCGGTCCCCAAAGGCGGGCAGGACTCCTACGGTCGCGAGCCGCGCACATCGGTGAAGAATGCCAGTCGACATTAATGAGCGGTCTCCTTGTAACCGCAACATTACTCGAGGCAGCGCGCGGAGCGGGACACGTCGGTCCGTTTCGCCTGGGGATGTGATGATGGCGCTTTTTGTGGTAACCGAGCGCGATTAATGCGCACACGATCTGCCCCTCCTCAACCGCCACGGTCGCACGACTGACGCGTGCGCCGTAAGCGGGCGAGTGGGGTTAGTGGAGGCGTAGGCACGAGAAACGAGGGGGCAAGGAAGTGGGCGCGGGAAACGAGGAGTCGAGCGCAGTGGAGGCAAGGGCATAAAAGGCGCTAAGGAAGGGATTCGTTTCCTTCCTCTTGCCACCTTTTCCTTGCCTTTGCCGTCCGTGCTCTAGCTCTCTCGTTTCTCTCGCCTTATTCTCGCCTCACGCTCTCGTCCTCAAGCTCCCCCTTCGCCGGTGCCATGACGCGGAGCTCCGCGTCGCTTGACGGCAGCGTGCTGCCGCCTTCTCGCATCACCAGCGAGAGGCAGGCCGGGCTGCCACGCCGGTTCATGCCGGAATCTGCCACCCGGGAGGTGGTCGCGCTGGGCGAGGGACGCCCGGCGCCGCACTACCTGGAGCGGTCCGTTTTCTTCCTCTCCTTCGCCATGGCGGGCTTGATCCCGCCGTTCTCTACCTTCTTTATGGACGTTCTGGAGTTCTACGGTCTCCAGATGGCGCACCTCACCCCCAACGTGGTGATGATGCTGGCCATCTTCGCACACCTGTGTGAGATGTTCATCGGGGTGCGCCCATCCCTTTGGCTGTTTCGGTGGTTCTTCACCGTGCAGCCGGTATCGCCGCCGACGGTGGTCGGTGGCTGCTACTTCCAGCCGCGGGGGCAGGTGTTGAACCGCTACATTCCGTGCGTCCTTCGCAAGAAGTGGGACGACTGGAAGAGCAATTGGTTCTACACCCCCCTCCCCGACGTAGCGTGCCTCCGACTCCCAAGCCAGCCCCCAGCGCAGGCGCCAAGCTGGCGGGCGACAGTGGATCTGGGGGACGGCTGGCGGGCCTGCGAACCCAGGGGCTCACGAGGGCCATGGTGTTCGGCGACTACCTCCGCCGCCGGATCGCGCCGCTCCGGCGACGCGCCCGGGGCGCTTGGGAGTACACCGGGACCGAGGACCTCCTGAGGACCCACCAGGGGCGCAAGTGGGATTGGGACCCCGAGAACTTCAGGATGGTGGTCCAACGGGTGCTAAACCTTAGCTCCGTGGAGTCATCCCTCATCCCTCGGGGGATCCTTCCCCTCTGCAGCGACCCGGAGCGCACCAATATCCTGGCTATCATGCAGGTGGTCGGGGCGTCGAGGGATTGGGCCCCCTGAGGCCATGATGGCGCGGGTGGCAGCCGCAGAGGAGATCAATCTACCCCTGAAGGGGGCCATGCCTCTGGGCCCCGCGGCGGGGGTTCAGGGGGCAGCCGCCCTGTCGACGCTAAGGGGAAGAGGAAGCAGGAGGCGACGCCTCCTCTATCTCCTCCCCGAGGGGGCAGGGCGGTGCGTGTCAGCGGCATGCGCCCGGAGGACGCCGCACCGACGCCCCAACCCGAGGGGGAGCGGAAGAAGAAGCGGCTCCGCAAGATGGGGGAGACCGAGCCGTGCAGGGGGAGCCTCATCACGCCCCCGAAGTGGTCGTTCAGCCGGCCACCCCGCAGGTTCGACCTCTCACCCACAGCGACCACACTCTTATTCCCAAACCCCCAGGGCTCGTCTTTAATTATCTCTTTCTGTTTCGTGTTTTTCTTCTGCCTCAGCGAGATCCCGTCTCGCCCCACGCGTCACTCCAAGGCCGGCCGGCCCGCGGGCAACGAGACCGGGGAGGCGGCGACTGCGGAGGCTCAGAGGCGGGAGGCCGACCTGCAGGAAGCCGCAATTCGCCTACGGGAAGCTCAAGAGGCCGCTCGGGAGGCGGCCCGAGTCCGCCAGGCCGAGGATGTAGGATCGAAACAGAGTAATCAAACCTACCAGAGGGGGGGTGAATGGTAGGGAAAACCAAAACTTTAACCAAATCACAAATTACCTCTAGAATCCAACGAAACCAATCTAGAAAAACAAAATCAATCTCAAGAACAAGATCGTACTACCGCTGTCGAAGTACTGCCGGTCACACCGCCGTCTATCCGTTGGTCAGACCGCCCCTCTTGGCCGGTCAGACCGCCGCCTTGCCTCCAGTTAGACCGCCGCCACACTCCCGCCAGTCAGACCGCACGAACTCCTTCGGTCAGACCGTCGGGACCTAGAAAACACCGGTAGATGACAAACTCGAAGATATAAATTGTAACTCTCGACTTTATTGCATCTAAAAGTGTTTACAAAGTGCAACAACAGCACTCCTCATCAAAATCTCGACTTTTCTCGAAACCCTAGCTATTCTCTCAACTTATGAACCACATAATCAATAACTAGGAGGCACACCCTCCCTCTCTATTTATACATGAAGTAGGCTGTACAAAGCCCACGAATCTCTCACGAATTTGGACTCCCAACCACGTGAGAAACCCTCTCTTGCAAGCTTCAAACTCATCTCTTTCCTTATCTCCATCCATCTTCCCGAAATCGGACTCCCTTCCTAATTCAACTCCTCTTTCCATACATACACGATTCCTATCGTATACCATATGAATTCTCTATCTTCCACGTGCATTATCCTCTAGCCTTTTAGTATCCCACGTGATCTCTTGATCCCTGGACGTCCACTTCTCCCAAGTCGACTCCGATCCATCACCTGAAACACTATCCCGAGGCCTTAAGCAATACCTGCACACATACGATAAAGAAACCATATTCCGAGCACAAGTTCGTCCAAACTTGACTCACATTAGTATAACAACAGTAACCATACGCATAGAAACCATCTAAAAGTCAAATCCACGAAGAAACAATCCGTAATCGAAAAGATAAACCAAAACCGAAAGCGAACAGATAACCTCCCGGTCAGACCGCGGGCCAGCCGGTCTGACCGCGCGCATACCTGCGGTCTGACCGGCCGTGCCTGATCGGTCTGACCGCCAGGTCAAATCCGCACATCTCTTCACAAAATCAATCATATATAATCACATGAAATATCATCTCAATAAACCAATATTACACACATAAAATGTCGCAAGCCACCAATGTTTCATCACATAAAATGATAATCAAACACATTTGATTCTACAATCTCCCCCTTGATGAAACCATTGGCAAACCCAACAAAATCAATTGGTTTATGTTGTTTTGTGAAGCAACCCAAAAAGCATTACAAATGCCAAAAGCTCTCGCTTCATGGCCTTGAGGCTCCGGCGAGAAGCGTGAGCGCACGCTCCCCCATCAACAGTGGTGACAGTGACCTCGGGCTCCTGGAAGCCCAGATCATCATCGTCATCGTCGACGTCCTCAGCGGGGGCCTTCTGTTTGGCCTCACTTCGCCGGTTGCCGGTGGGAATCGCCGGGGCCTTGCCCTTACGGCATTCCTGCCTCCTCTCCTCCTCCCACTTCCTCGTCCGCTCGGCCAAGCTTTTGACCGCGCGGCAGTCGGCGAGGTCGTGGAGGGAGGTGTTGTGCACGGTGCACCACCTGCCGGCCGGGCGTTCTCTGCCGGGAGCACCGGCCTCCTTCTTTTTGTCACCCACGGGCCTCCTCTTTCGGGGGGCCCACGAAGCGCCCTCGGCAGCGAGGACATGACCCTCGTCGTCGGAACGGGCCGACCTTTTCTTCCTCCTATCTCGCCGCCCTGAACGAGCGGCGGACTCGGGGGCAGCCGGAGCCGCTGCTCCAGAGCCGGAGGAGTTCCAGGTCCAGGCCTCCTCCTTGCGAGCCACACGGTCCGCGAGCTCGAAGAGCTGCGTGATGGTCTAGGGCTCCTTAGAGGCGATCTTTTCGAGCATGCGGTTGTGCCGCACGCCCCCCTGAATGCGTAGATAACCGCATGTGCAGGGATGCAAGGTATGGTGTTGCGGACTTGACAGAACCGCTGGATGTGCGAGCGGAGAGATTCATCGTCCCTCCGCTGTACCGCGTGCAAGTCCGCCTCTTCGCCTGGGCGCGGATATGTGCCTTGGAAGTTCGTGGTGAACTACTGGCACAAATCCTCCCAGGAGTGGACCGACACGGGTGGCAGGTTCATTAGCCAACCCCGCGCCTGGCCCTTCAGGGCCATGGGAAAGATGTTCGCCATGACCCTGTCGTCACCTCCCGCGGCTTCTATTCCAGTCGTGTAGATCTGGAGAAACTCGGCGGGGTTGACGCTTCCGTCGTATTTTTCGGTGATGGTGGGCCGGAACCTCGGGGGCCAACGGACATTCCGAAGGCTCGCCACGAAGGCTCGACAGCCGGCACCACCAACCGGGGACACGGGTGGCCGGCCCCCGTGACCAGAACGGGGCGGCGCCCCAGAGGAGGAGGCGCCTTCCGTTGCATGGGCGGCGCGACGAGCGTCGCGCCGGCGCTCGATATCGAGCAGGGCGTCTGGCCCTCCATGCATATTCTCATGAGTCGGAGGCGTTGGCGAGGGAACCGCGGACGAACGGCGAGTGCCGGCCGTCGCCCGTCATCCCCTCCGCCTCGACGACGTAGAGCCAACGGTGGCAGCGCCAGAGGTCCCGGTGGCGGAAGACCGCCTGCCGGTGCTTAGGCGCTGCTGCACCGTCATGACCAGGTTGGCCACGTCATCCAGCCAACGCTGGGCCGGGGTCTCTGGATCGGGGACGATGGGCGGGTGACGCAAGAGCACGCCCGCAGCCTGGAGCGCGCCCTGGGGCGTGCCGCCATCACCATAGGTGAGGCGGCGACGCACCCCGCCTTGCCGTCCTCCTCCGTCGCCTGCGGGCGGCGAGGTCGCGGATCCCTCGACTTCCTCAGGCGCCTTCCCCCGCCCAAGATTCCGGCGGGAGGGGGACGACGGGGTGCGAGCCCGACGACGCGGGTTCTGCTCCCCGCCATCACCGCTGGCGCTCAAGGAAGGATCGTATGCCACTGCCTCTTCGGCCATAGGGCTGACCTGGCGAAGCTTGGCGCACACGAAAGGAAATGGGGGCTCAGAAAAACACGCGCGCGCCCCCTACCTGGCGCGCCAGATGACGGAGTGTGAAACTCCTCACCGGGAGACTGTGCAGGTCCCCCTTTGCCAGTTCGGCTGGGGGCGCAAGGTGAAATTCTTAGCCCCTGATCTGTGGGATCTCAACGAGAAAAATGCGTGGACGCAGGCGATTTAGACAGGTTCGGGCCGCTAAGAAGCGTAATACCCTACTCCTGTGTTCTGGTAGATCTGAGAATGTGATGGAATCCAGAGAGAGTCCAGCCAGCCCCTAGACCGAGTCAGCCAGAGTCCTCTCCCCTTTCTTAGGCCTGGGCCTCCTTTTATATGGCAAGGGGCTACCACATGGGCCACGAGCTGCCTAAGAAAGAAAGCATTCTTTTACATTTAGGGCTATCCTATCGCCGGAAGCAGCCTCTGACAGACGTCGCAGCACGCCTTCGCTCGGTCAGTCGACCCTTCCAGGGGACGCCCGTTTCAACCTTCATTAAATGGCGGGCGACTTTCTCGTCTCGCCTGCGCCGGAATCGGGAAAGCATCTGACTGTGGCTGACATACCAACTCTAGGAGTTGGCACGCCAACTCCGGCTGAGAGACGAGAGACAGAGGGCTCTCATCATTCCAACGGGACGGGGCGAGGCGTGCTGCAGGCCGCCTGGCGCCACCTAACCCGCGATCTGACCGGTCTGCGATCGGTCACTCGCTGTGACCGGTCACGGACCGGATATGCACGCGCCATGCCGCATTAAATACGACGTAGTGCGCTCGTCTGAACCGTCATAAATGCGGTTAGGTGAGTTCTGCCGTGCTCACCTAACCTGCGCACATGGCACCAAAACCACAGAGGGTCGGGGCGCCCCAGCCCTCGGGGCAGAAACGGGAGCGGCCCGACCCCGGGGGGAAACCGGGAGGGCAGCCGCCACGTCACCCTCGGGCCCGACCCCTCCGGGGGAACGGGCCACGTGGATTCCTGTGGCCATCCTTCCCTTTGGTCTCGACACCCCCGGTCCCATGTCACCGACATATATGTTTAAATAATGTGAAGATAATGGTTTGATATTGCTTGCATATAGAAGTCTAAAAATATAATAAAATTGTAAATGATATGTCATATTTACATGATAGTTAAAATACTCTAGATAATAATTGCTAGTAGGTGATCATGAGACACACTTGCGTGTGATTTAAAATACTCTAGATAATAATTGGTAATGGGTGATGATGTGACACACTTACATGTTAAGGTTTATGAGTTAGCGAACATCAACTATATAGATAATATGTGGATCTTACTGGTGGAACCAAACCAAAGAAACTATCAGAGACGTGGAGTACCTGAGTACCTGCACCATAAAAAAAAACTGGAAACGTATCAAACTCACACCATGTTGTTTTGATGCCACAAATGATTTTGCTATGGAAGGGGAGCTGCTATAGCGATGGGTGGTGGCGCGCATGTTGGTTGCACACAACGCTTCTGGTTCTCACACACCAAGGAGGGGACGTGCTTGGTCAAATGCTCCTCTCCGAACGTGGTGGCATCATGCAAGCCTCCATCTCCACCGCCAGCCCTTCCCTCCCTATATTTTGCCTCCTCCCTCTCTTTCAGGCCTTCAAATCTTGCTCCTGCTCGCGTTTTGGCACATTCCCTCCTCTCTCTCCTCCTTGCAGGGCCTGTCTGTTTCTCACCATAGTAAGGAAGGAAAGAAGGAAGGAAGAGGAAAAAAAGATCATCAACCATGGTGAGTGCAGTTCAATCTCTTTCGTTCAGAATGTTGATCAAGATCTGTCCTTTAACGAGGTGGTGTATGTTGTGGGGATATGTAAGTCGAATTCGGCGTCGGGAATGGCCGTGTGTGACGAATGCAAACTCAAGTTCCTGGAACTTAAGGCGAAAAGGAGCTTCCGCTTCATCGTGTTCAAGATCAATGAGAAGGTCCAGCAGGTGGTGGTGGACAGGTTGGGGCAGCCGGGTGAGAGCTATGACGACTTCACTGCCTGCTTACCAGCAGATGAGTGCCGCTACGCGGTATTTGATTTTGACTTTGTCACTGATGAGAACTGCCAGAAGAGCAAGATATTCTTCATCTCCTGGTAACAATTCCCCTGTCAACATAGTGTCATATTCTTGTTGATTTCATCAACATGTAAATTTCTTGTTGATTTCATCAACATGTAAATTTCTATTTACATAGCACATTTTTTATGTTTGGTTTTGCTTCGATCTTACGTGTGGCAGTTACTGACCTAAAAGTCTCAATTTGGATTGAGTTGTTTGTGAGCAAATTGCCTGCTTATGCTAGATTATTGCAGTTTGGCGTTCCCTTCGATCTTCAGACTTACCAGGTGTAATGCAACACCTTTTACAGGATGGGTTAACTTCACTTTTATCACTCGTTCAGAAGGACATTAACATTTCAAATTCATTATCAAAGGGAAACACATAAATATATTTCACAGTTTCTATTTTACAGAAGTGTAAATTTTGCTTAGATAGGTTGAAAAAGGAACAAGAAAGAGGCATAATTATTAGCCTATCAATTTTTAGCTAAAAATAGCATCATAGATCTAAAATTAGACACTTTGATATCAGGCATTTATTTGCTTATCAAAATTGTTATCAGCTCTAATGTCTTTGCTACCTGTACTTAAAATGTTTATTTTTATGAGAATGACTCACTGTCACTAATTATTATTAGACATATTATCTACTTTTATGGTAAGACAAGAATAGATAGGGGAATGGGGTCAATGAGACAATGAACAGTGACAATAATATAAAGGAACAGTGCTGCTTTTGGTCAGTTCTGCTAAAGCTCTTTTGTGCCCATTGTTTCACTGTTCACCCAAACCATGGATCTTAAGAAATTGATAGTAGCATGTAAAGAAAATTGAATTCCTTGCCAAAAAAATGTTATCAACATTATATTACAGTTACAGATGCTAACAGCCTGGCAGACACTGCATTGATCTTTTTCCCGTATGTTGGATTTATGGGTTGATAACTTCAGGAATTAATCAACATATCTTAGGATTATGTCTCTAAACACTGCTGTTTGGCACTACCAGTTTCTTCTTGATTTGAATAATGTTCACATTGAAGAATAAACCATGACAGTTAGATTATTAACTGTAAGCATCATAAAACATCTTTATGTCAATCAGCTTGTCAAACGCCCAATGCACCAGAACTGCATATTGCTATTTCAATTGTAACACTGAGGCAATGTGTTTGTGCATCTCACTCTCTGCAGGGCTCCTGATACATCAAGGGTGAGGAGCAAGATGCTGTATGCTAGCTCCAAGGATCGGTTCAAGAGAGAGCTGGACGGCATCCAGGTGGAGCTGCAGGCTACTGACCCGAGTGAGATGAGCATGGACATCGTCAAGTCGCGAGCCCTCTGAGAAACACAGGCCGGTTACTACAATCCCCAGGAGCGAAAAGGCGTTAATTTGCTACAGCTCCTCTGCCTACAATTCCTTCCCGTTGGCGATGGTCATCCATTTTCTTGTCATTCTTTTCCTGGAAGCAAATGTGTTGCATTCTGTATGAGACTGTATTGCCGTTTTTCTCTTTCCCCCATCGTTGGTGCCATAGTCGTGTTACTGCTGTAAACTAGAACATATGCTTTCGTTTTGAGACTTGGATACTTTTCTCATGAGTCCTTCCACCATGCTGGTATGCTAAATCAGTAAAGGCCGTGGCGTCATATGGTGCCAGTTGTGAAGCCTGTTGTACGGTGTACCGTAGTAAATCACTGAGTTTTCACCCCTTTGATTTTCTCATCTGTTGGATGTCGCCCCTGTGCATGTCTTTACCTAATACTACATGCAACATGTCACTAGATGAGATTGGTGTGTTTTATATTGTCGAAACATTTAACCAGGAAGAATTGAGAATTGTCTGTTCTCTCATGTTTTCCTAGTTTCCTCGGCCAAAAAAAAAATCCCTCGTTAACTAAACATATGCATAGTGCACTTGAAAGTTGAAATAGTTTGAGTTAAGCCATCTAACTAGAATGTGGAGTGTTTTTTTTCTCGTGGGAGAAAAAACCAGTTCTACCAGAATTTTGTAGATATCTCATAGGAGATTACCAAATTGCCGTATAAAAAACCTAGAAGTGTTCATGGGTGCTATAATATTGAGCTTGCATTGTGAATGTCCAAACACTCAATTCATGAATATGAGTTTCGAAAAAATTTGTGAATATGAAAAAAAAGAAATGATAAACAAGATAGTGTCAACCCAGCCTCAGAACTATGAACTACTCTCGTTTTCCTGGAACCAAATTGGCAAATTCCTTCTATATCTTTGGCTGCGTGGTACCTCTTGTCCGTCTTTACATAGAGGGTGGAAGGTGCATGTTTCCTACTTTTAGCTATTGTATATTCATATTCATATTCATATATTATCAAGGTGCGAATAAGCCTTCAAAGTTAAAACGTAACTTGTTGTCAAAGGGTATAAATTATTATGCTATTCAAAGAAAATGAAAAAAATGTTATTGGTTGTGCGACATGTTCAAATTATAATGGTCTAGATTAATAATGACGAGACCATGTCAAAATACATACTAGCATGTTCGGCCGTTAGTTACAACGTTGCCCCGGTCCGTAGGCTGTGATTAGTTCATTCGCTACAACTGGTGGTCAAGTAGCGCTGCATGCATGTATCAGGCAGCCGAACAAGCCCACAAGTTAGAAAACAACTGAAATTCAAACAATGAATTATTGAAATACAAGATAAAAAAGTCCATGACAAATTAAACAAAGGAAGTTACTTAAATTTGGTCAGAAGTGAAATACGACTAGCAATTTGATTTATTCATGTTCAGGAAAATATATAACAAGTATAACTACCACAAAAATATGGCCATGCAAATACATGTGGGATGATACTAATTCTATAAGCAATATGAAAATAAACATATTGATCTACCACATCTGGTTTAGACCCAGTACTAGACCAAATTGTTGATGGGTTCGTACTTGACTATGAACTCATAAGGGTATACACCAAGATAGAATAAGAACGCATGGAGAAGTCATAGTTTAACCTATTCGACTAATTCTGTAAGATTCTAAGGTTTCGTTCTTTTGGCTGTGTTCCCAATCCTTCTCTCTTGTTTTTCACACGCACGTTTTTCAAACTACTAAACGGTGTGTATTTTGCAAAAAGTTTCTATACAAAAGTTACTTAAAAATCAAATTAATCCATTTTTGAAAAAAAATTAGCTAACACTTAATTAATCACACGCTAATGGACCGTTTCGTTTTCCGTATGCAACTGTACGTGTTTGGAAAACATCCAAACGAATAGACCCTAAATGGTGGATCTTGACGATATGGTCGGTGGCTAGGCTGTGGGATTCCTTCGAAAATCGAATCGATATGTTTTTGTATGGCTTATCTTGATTGATATAACTTGATGATGCCCTCCCATCCAAGGAGGTGATGTAATTATACCTTGGGGTTGCCCTCTTCTTCAAGTAAAGTTTGGGAGACAAGCAAGATATGTACTGAGCAGTTGTGGTTGTAGGCGAGCCAAACTATGTACTTTATCCCGACTAGTAATATATCCCTGCTAAATACTACGGTGTAATTTTATTTTTCTTTAAAAACTTTTACAATATCATGTTAACAAAAAATATTTTTATATGATCTGTGCAATTAAGTTTTAATTCAATTTATGTCATATGTCAAATATATTCCTCACAAGAACAATAATATGATATTGTGTGAGCATAATAATTCTTTAGCAGAATTAATTATCACTTCAGTATACAATTTATGAGTATAGAGTAGTATATTTTTTAGTATTTTTTATACACTTCAGTATATGTATGAGTATAGTTTATTTTGAGACGTGTAGGTATAAATTATCGCACGCCTCCTTTTTAAAGAACGAAATATCGCCAACACTAATTTAAAAGATGCATTTTTATGTCTTTAATTTAAATATTTGCTGAACAAAAATCAAAAGGTTGGAAGTTTTAAAAATTGAAATGAAAATTTAAATTTTTCATGTACAGTTTTCATAGTTGGAGTAAAAAAATTGAACTTAAAAAGTGGAGTAAAAAATTTATGTACGGGACGATGAGCGGCGAGTGGCGACGGGACAGACAAGGCACACGTCGGCCGCTATCCTTTGAGCACATAGCATGAGGACATGAATATAAATCTAAATAAAAATTTGATATGAAACGTGTGTAACGTAATAGTACACTACGACGATATTTGGAGCAACTACTATTATAACCACAAAATCACAAGCAGCACTACAAGTAACATAGGAGACAAAGACATCCATCAAAATAGCAGTACACCACAAAAACCGCAAACAACCTTTTATAACACAAGAAGTTCATGAAAAATCATATCGATGGTGTTCAAATCCATACAAAGATTATTACAAATTTGGTCATTAGTCAGACTCATTGTTACGTTTCATCAAAGCTACTTGAAAAAAATATTGTTTTCTAGGCATCAAGACAAGGCAACAAACATGATGAATAAAGGATTTCATATCACTGGAACTATAAGCTCCTGTCTCGCCCTTTTGCCAATACTTCATTTCACTCTTCAGAACATAGCACAACTACTGCACTTTAGCTAAAAAAGACCTTCTCAGGCACTTCACAAGTTTGCATGAACAGAACACCATGTTATAATGAAGCAGCCACTTAATAAAACACCTTGTAAATGTTATAACCAGCAATTGAACTTTTATAGAGAAAAATCACTAAGACATTTCGTGTGAGCCCTTACATTTTGTCTAGTAGCATTCAGAAAACTTGCATTTTCAAATTTTGCTCAACAATGATATAGTATCATCATTCTCGAAATAAAATGCATTGTGGAAAACCCTTCCCCATGTGCGAGGATTGGGATTTGGACAGGACATTCCACTCACTACGGGGACAGGGACCGGGTGGCAATACCCGGTGGGTGCAGACCCGTTGCCATCCCTATCAATAGCCCACATGGTTGATCAAATTGAATTTGTGACAAACTTGGGCTGCCAATTATTTGTCAGGGCAAATTAGAAATCACCATCAGTATAGGGACGATATATGATATATGGGATCATTGCCTCAAAATTAGGGGGAAATAAGTAATGACTTTGCAAAAAGCTCTCTGCTCCCCTGCAAAATCTGAAATCAAAATGTGTATTCACCTTTTATCCGAAATGGGGAAGCTCTGGCCATGACCTTTCAGAAGACAAGGGACAATATAAGAGCTAGTTGTTAGACCATCTACAACAACATCACTAAGGATATTCATTCCTCATGCAGGGCCCAACACCATCCCTCAGTTTGCAAAAATGAGTAAAACATCAAAATTGTAGCACAAAATTCAATGTAACACTACCCCATTGCCAGCCCAAATCCATGTATCTTCACTTTACCAATACACACCACCACCACAAACAGGCCAATTCCACAACGAACAACCAGATCAATCACGGAGATGAATTGGGGAGAGGAGTGTCGCGAGAAGGTTTCAGTTTTGGTGAAAATAATCACAGATGCCAAAAAGGCATTGGTGTATTATTAATAAACAAAATAAAACATCAAATTTTAGAACAACATTAAACGACCCAAATAGAATTGGTTAAAACATAGGCACTGCTTACACAACTATCGCATAATTTCTAAATCCATTAAAATTTCAATCCTCTGTAAAACTAAACTTGTCTCAATGGTGTCACACAACTTATTCTCTACCATCCTCAAGCCAAATTAGGACAAGCACACTTGCCTCTCCTGCCTCCACAAAACATGTTCAGTGTTTTCATTTTCAAAATTGAACAAATTAAACTTTAATTTATCCTTCCAAATTCAATTAACAAATGAATTTTCAAAATTAAATTCTTTAACCAAAGAAAACATTTCAATTTATCTAAAACTTGGTATGAGACGCAACTTCATCATTCATGTATGAAGCTACTGAAATGGAATTGGAATCACCTACCATCTATGGCAAGCAACAGATGCCGATGTCTGCACCTCTTTGCCAATGATTCTGTAAATTGAATTCCCAAAATTCATTCAAATATACTACTTTAACAACCAATTGTGAGAAAAGAGGTATGTACAGATAATTACCTGAACCATGTAGTCCATGCAGTAGAGATAATCACCAGAAAGATGACTTTCAGCCAACATAGATGAAAGTCAGCCACCACATTGTCTCCAATGCTCCATATTGTTCACAAAAATAAGCACTGTATATCCCACTACCAGGCGAAAATATCCAACCATGTCATCCATTTACAAGCACAATAGTTGTTTCGTAAGAGAGGAAAATGCACAAATATGGCACTGTGCAGAATCTGCTAGCACAACAGGGTAGGGGAAATGAATCCCCAAATTGTGCACATTGCACTTCACCAATCAGTTCCCAGTTCGTAGCACCTTACCTGTTCCTTGGTCATTGTTGTCCAGATTGCGGCCGACGATGCAGATGCAGATGGAGTCAGCGGAGGTCGCGGCGGTGTCCAGGGACAGAGGTGGCGACTCAGGGAGGTGTTGAGGGACAGAGGCTGCGAGTTGATGACAGGGCCATTTACCAGTCTTGTGAACTTCTGTGAACACATCGATATCAAAGCCTCCACAAAATTTGCCTCCAGTACCTAGTAAGGATTGAACATAATTTAGAAGAAAAGCAACAAATATGACAAACAAATCAAGTAGCGACTTTCACAAACTAAAATTTACGGCTTTCTCACTCTTGCATTCCTAAAATGTACAACGGCTCATTTCAACCAAAAGTTTGGTGGACATGTACAACTTGAATTTGAGACAAGCTATTTCCTACCCTTTAATAGGAAAGAATGTTTGAAGAAAACAAATCTCCTTGGGACCTGTACAAAAGTGGGTTGCTTCTGATCAAGGGTTATATATAACTTGTCGTTGGTGCAGCTTCTACTTTAGTGAGATAACCGAATTAGCATCCGACATTCGTCATTTAGAATTGAGCAGCTCCACTACAGGTCCAGATCACCAGCAAAGCAAATCTTGTACAGCTGGAGCAGCCCACTCATTAACCCAGTTGACTGAGATCAGCACAGAATGATTGGATAGCAGCGACTACTCCACAACTACTCGGAACCAGCACAACACCG
Organism: Oryza officinalis; assembly: GCA_008326285.1. NCBI lineage: Eukaryota > Viridiplantae > Streptophyta > Magnoliopsida > Poales > Poaceae > Oryza > Oryza officinalis. The sequence continues at coordinate 46,836,676 of BDMV01000002.1, read as the reverse complement.
GGCCCAAAAATAGCTCGATCCAGTGAAACCATACACAGCAAACAAAATCATGAGCAAAACAAACAAAAAAAGATCGCTGCTTGTCTTATATCAACCCGTACAGCAATCTATCAGTACCAAATCAGCGGAGATTCGACGACCGCCGCAACAGACAAATCAAATATTTCAGTTGTGTATGGGTAATTAATTCTCTGATCAATTTTTTGTAGGGAGGGGGGGGGGGGTGAAACGATTATCAGGAGGCCTCACCGGTGAGCATGATTGCCTTGACGTCGTCGCGATCCATCGCCTCCGCGTACTTTTACTTGAGCCCCTGGATGACTGCACAACGCACGGGGAGCAAAATCCAAACCCGAGCACGGAATCAGTGACCAGCAACACCAACATCCCCCCACCACCAAGAGATAGGCAAAAAAAAAATCAAGATTAACAAAGCGAGGAGGGTTTACTGATGGGATGCAGCGCATTGATGGGCGGGTTGCAGATGGTGACGAGCGCGACGCCGTCGGCGCCGACCTACCACACAGCGAGGACCTAGGGTTCGATCAAGATAGGGGGGGGGGGGGGGGGGAGAGAAGAGGAGATGGAAGGGCACGATGTTGAGCGATGCCGGCAGCGAGGATCCTGATAAACGGAGGCGCAACGGTGACCTGGCTGCCGGGGACTGCAGCGTGCGACGGTGATGTGCGTGGTGGGGTTCGGCGGCGAAGAGGGGATAGAGGAGGAGACTATGGTTTGGGGGAGAGTATATTGGCATAGGAGAGGGAGGGAGGACGGGTTTGGGAGGAGAGAGTGCGTCTAGGGAGAGCGAAGCGATACGCGACGGAAGGCGGAGGCGCAATCATGGCGCGGTGGAGAGCGGGGGACGGCGATGGCAGCGCGGCGCTGTTTCTGCGAGAGAGGGATCGGAGCGGGGAGGGGAGGGCGAATTTTTATCATTTTTAATTTTATTTATTTAAAGATTTGAAAAATAATTTTTCGTTTCGAAATATTGCAGAAGTAATCTCCAATCGCCTCTGGGAGGGCGAGATTTAAAAATCGCCCTCCCAGAGGGCGATTTTTATGACGTGGCAGACGGCCGTTGGGCGCCGTCTGCCGCGTCCTGGCTTTTTTGCATCTAAGTCCCTTGCCGCCCTCGGCAAGGGCGTTTTTTGACTGTAGCACAGGGGGCCGCCTGCAAAAGGGCGGCCGCCCTGGCAATTTTGCAGGCGGCCCCCTTGCCGCCCTTACAGAGGGCGATTTTTGCCTGCGCAGGGGGCCGCCTTTAAAAAGAAAGATTTTTGATTTTTTATAAAAGTTAAACTATTTTCATTTTGATTTTTTATAAAGTTAAACTATTTTCACTTTATTTAAGTAAGGTTATACAAATATAACAACATTTGTAACATTAAAAACTATCAAAATATATGTAACGTTAAATATAATAAAACTAAGTTGATAATATAAATGTTGCCATTTTTTTATAAACTTGATTAAACTTTTAAAAAGATTGATTTGAAAAAATTGAAACGACTTGTAATATGAAACATGTAACAGATAAATTGTAGTATTTTTTTGTAAAAAACAAATTTCCTTGTAATTTGCTACTGAAACACATCAAAGCTGATCAGTTTTGTGTTCTCGATGAGAATATGGAAAAAGTGCAACTAGAACTATAGAGGGGTACGGCAAATTTGCAGGTAGCCCCCTCGCCGCCCTTGCAGAGGGCGATTTTTGGCGTAATCTCGCCCTCTGCAAGGGCAATTTTTGGTCGGCATCCCATAAAACCTCAATGGCCCGAGGAGGTGCTCATTTCAACCGGTCACAATTGAAGGAAAAAAAAGAGAAAGCTAAGGAAGAAGGAGAAGAGCCGCGAAGCGTTGTTGCTGTGCTTATTCGATCGCAGGTTAGTACAATATCCCGACGTATGATTATATTTTGTGTCGCATACTAGTGTAATTACCATGTATTTGAAATTTGTGAGTAGATCTGTAGCACTTAGATGTGGACCCTAAATTTTTTCCGAGTAGATCTGTAGCACTGTGAGTAGATATGTTGAAATTTGTGAGTAGATCTGTAGCATTTAGAAGTGTGGATAATTTTAGGCTAGATTTGTTGTGCACACGTTTGGTTTGTAGTAGTACTATATTTGACCGTATGAAGGGCGTTTACAATATTTGATAGTTGTTTTTTAAACTGTAGGATGCCAAGGCGTGGAAAAGCTACCAACTCAAGGTAACGTAAATCGTTTCTGTGATATTTTGTGTTATTCGTTGTGCGTGAAATGAGGAATCCTAGATTAACGGGTTAGGGCGTTTCATTTATTGTTGACTTGTAGTTATCGCCCGAAGACTGGAAATGCCTTCGACCCATTGCCTTTGCCTAGCGGTGTTCCAGTGCCCACGTGCTGGTGCGGTGATCCTTGCAAGGTAGCCAAGTCCGATGAAGAGGAGACATACATGCAGAGATACTGGATGTGTGCCAATTTTGAGTTTGAGCCAACACCTGAGATACGCCGCATTAACTTAATGGTGAGGAACTGATGTTTTCTAATAATTATTTGGTGTATTAAGTAGTATTGAACAACTTATTTGATTAGTAAACATTGCATTTGTAGCAGACCCCTCCACCGCTATGTGATTTTGAGCAGTGGATCGACACCGTGATCAAGCCACAAAACAAGGAGCGGTTGGAGTACATGCAGCAATAGTATGCAGAGCGCAAGGAGAAGATAGAGCAGAGACGCAAGGAGGAGGCTGCAGAAAAAGAGCACAAGGCTGAGGCGGAAAGGAGGCGTGTTGCTGCGTACAGGGAGGAGCGGGAGCGGAAGCTTGAGCGTGCGCGGCGAGCGAAGGCAGCAATGGAGGAGAATCCCGATGCGCAGAGGAAGGGAAAGTGGCCTCGTTGCACTCAGTAGTATGCACGAGTTGGTAGTTGTATGGTGTATCGATGAATAATGTTGCGTAACCTCGCAACGTGTAGCGAACTAACGAACTTGAAATGTTATTTCGCGTGTCTTCCATTTTCCCTTCCCTTCTCGCCGTTGTACTCCGTTTGTGTTTCGCATTCACTTACTTTGATAGCGACCAATCGTAGCCCTCTGTTACGCGCCGAAAGTTTTTCGTCGTTTCGTTGAGTAGATGTAGCGAATGACATGAAATGTTTTCGTGACATATGAGTGCGGCGATCGAATAGAGTTATATACAAAGAGGTAACACAAAGTTACTAACTGTAAATATTACAAACATGTAGCACTAGTAGCCTACTGGCGAGGCCTCTTACCCCTATCCCTCCTAATGTGCCCCTGAGAGTACGTCAGCCTCTCAGCGGGCACGGCACGACTAGCGCGGACATCTGGTGCGGGCGTGTGCTGCGGCTGCTCCTGGCTCTGTGGTGGTGGTGCTCCACCAAGCTGAGAGGCGCCGAGAACGTCCTGCTCTGGGTCCTCCAGGTCGTCGAAGTCGTCGCCCTCACCAGACCCGCCCGCACCGGACCCGCCCGCCTGCGACGAAGACTCGCCCGAACGGAAAATCCCCGCCGGGTAGTATCCTCCTGCAGATGTCAAAAGTTAAGCAACATTCCGCCCGAATAGTACGTTTGTAGCACTCATCGAAAGACGCTTGCTTACCTGGCGGCTGACTGAAGGGAGGAGGGACGGACGAACCGCTCGCTCGAACAAAGGCCGACGTGCTGGGCGGAGTCGCGAACGGCCGAGGGATCGACGATCCACTCGCTCCAGCAGAGTGTCCTGTCGGCAGCGTCGGACCTAGTTGACATTCAGTTTGTAATAACATGGCGAAGGTTTTGCATAGTGAGAAGGTACGGAACTAACCTGTGGACGCACCAGCACCGTGCGATGTCGATCCTGGTGTCGGGCCGCGTGGACGTGGAACAGCAGCTGCCGGTGGAGGTACCGCGTCCACGGCTGAACGACAAGAGAGGACGCGCAAGATCGAACGCATCTTCGTCTGCATCCGCTCGAACGTCACCCTCTGCTCAACGTCGTTCAGGTGCAGTCCAGCGTCCAACCTCAGCATCACCGCGTTGATGTCGGCGTTCATGGCGCGTGCAGCGTCGACCTGCGGGAATCATTATTAATTAGGTTTGTCAGTCTCATATGTACCAACCGCGTAGTACGAAAACAAGAAGTCCGAGAAACATGGACGTACCCCCAGGAAGTACTCCTGGTCACGGTGCACGGGGTAGGTGTCCCTGACGCCTGCCTGGTGTAGCTGTGGAGCTGCCGCGGTGAAGGTGACGCGGGCACGTGTGCGCGGCAAGTACCACCGAAGGTAGGCAGTGTAGTTCTCCTCCGAGTGTGGGTGGACCTCGGCAATCACCTCCTCGGTGGCTACCAACCAGTCCTCGACGTACGGCAAGATCCGAGGTGCCCACAGTGTCCCTGCGTGCTGTCCCCGTCGAGTCAACCTGCAAAGAACATAATGGTCATCGAACGTTCCGCGCGTAGTCGACATAACAATAGTAAAGGTGAAAGAGAAATACTCACTGGTGGTCCTGGGGCGCGACGGGTATCGGTACGTTCACTGGAAAGCCCTGCCTCAGTCCGAACTGCCTCATAACACGGTAAGGGCAGTGAGGCTCGACGAAGATGTCGAAAACCAACGGCACCACCGTCAACCAGTACGCCGCGTCACGCGTGCACAAGGCAGACAGACCTAGAGGTGCTCTCTCCGCGACCACGTGGTGCGTGTAGGGCTCCCAGACGACGTCCGAAGGCTGCAGACGGTCGAACTCGAAGACAAACTCCGGGTAGCTCCGTCTGACCTGGACGTGGGCGTAACGGCGCTGCGACACAAGGAGAACCAACTCGTCAGAACATCAGTCGCACATAATCTGAAATTTGAAATGAAAACAATTTGTACTTACGTTGCGGCGGCACCAGTACGTGCCCATCGTCGGCCCGTCGGCTGGGTGGTCGGCTGCCGGTCCTGAAGCGTACGCAGCGGTGTCGACGATCGGTCGGCCGATCGCGAACCGCTCAGCTGCCCAGAGCTGAATAAGCAGAGGGCAGCCCGCGAAAATCGCTCCAGGATCCGTCTTGCAGCAGGCCTCGCACAGCGCACGGTACGTGGCTGCGAGGACTGCCGAACCCCAGCTCCACTGCGGCACGGCCCCTAGCTCCGCATCCGCGATCGCCCGGGCGTAGTGGATCAGGCCCCTGTCTACTGCGTGCCCGGTGGTGCTGGTGAACATCACCCAGCCGAACATCCACAGTAGGTACGCCTCTAAGGACCGTCTGAGCGAGTACTCGTCGGCGTCGGGGTGGAGCTGGTCGGTCTACAACAAAAAGCAAACGATGTTAAAACTCGTAAGATTTCTAGGAAAGTAACAAAGTGTAATTTTTAGCATTTTTAATTTTTATTTTTTAAAAGATCTACAACTTTATAGTTAACAACTTTTTCATTTAAGATCGTTTACATATCCAAATATTCGTTACAAAATCTAAAACCTATTTAAAAGAATCTCATATCTACATTTTAAACGATATCGGATGGAGATAAACTTTATATGAAAGTTATAGATCTCACGAAGATCTACAGCTTTGTTATTAACAACTTTTTTATTTAAGATCATTTAAAGTGTCGAATAAGCATTATTAGTTTTGCAAATTTTTGAAACCTAAAATTATTTTTGCAAATCTTTAAAAAATAAAAATTAAAAATGCTAAAAAGTGTAAAAGTTAACTTACTGTGAACTGCAGCAGCCAAGCCTTCGTAGGCCCGGCGGTGGTGTACATGTTCGGGGGAGCAACTCCAGGGAGCCCAGGTAGCCTCATCACGGGAGCGAATCGCTCCATGATATCCTCCCTCCAGCCACCAGCACCGTCCACTGGGCCAACAGCCTCCCCGGCCAGTGGAAGCCCAAGCAGGTACGCGACGTCCTGAAGCGTAGGTGCCATCTCCCCACAGGGGAGATGGAACGTGTGCGTCTCCGGCCGCCACCGATCTACCAAAGCAGCCAGCAGCGACCGGTCCGCATCCCAGCGCTTGGCCGGGTCGTTCTCGTCCGCCCGCGCCTCAACAAGCCTGCATATCGCTATCAGGCCTGCCTCACGCAACCTGCGTACCGTGGAGTTCAACATTAGTACCACATATTTCCAAATAGCCAAAAAATGCCATCAAGTAATTAAGCTCTATCATACCACGGAACGTGTCGCGGATCGGCCCGCAACAACTCGCGCGACGGGCGTGGACGAAAGGTGGTAAGCTGCGCACCCTGCACCGCCGACAAGTACGAACGGTGGCTCCTGTCCAGTGCCCTACTGAGGAGAGCTGGTGTCTCGTCCGCCATACCTGCATACATAAGAGTGATTACAAATAAGCAATTGATAAAGAAAAAAACATTACACAAATTGTTCATTACAATGGTAATTCGTAACGCTAAAGGTACACTACACAAATGATAGCAACATTACAATAGTTCATGTCTCAGAAGGATAAATATTACACACATGACAAATGACAACAGCATTACAATAGTTCATGTCTCACAAGGATAAATATTACACACATGACAAATGACAACAGCATTATAAATACTACATCAATTGGATCACCGCTAGACTAAAAGGCTGACAGGAATAATCAAGTCATTGCATCGCCAGCGGATGACGTAGTCGCCGCACGAGAACGCCTAGGACGTGGTCGCCTCATTGTTGTTCCTTCTCCCGATGGACGGCGGCCATCGGTTGCCTGTCCAGATAGATCAGAACCTGGGACGGTTGGAGATTGCGAATTCTTCGGGCATTTCTTGTAAGTATGCCCGCGCTCATCGCATTTGCTGCACCGTAGAGTCCTCCCCCCTGCCTCCGACTCGTCCATGTCGTTTCTGATGCGTCTCGATTGACGCCGGCCCTTTTTCAGCCTTAACTTCGACGGATCTGGAATGTAGAACACCTGTGGCCTCAGAGTTGTATAAGATCCAGATATCCCGAACCCATATATCTCCTCCTTCCATGTATGAAATATTGCTTCTTTCCTGTAGTAGGGTGACACATAGATATCGGGAAGTATGCCACAATCCCCAGCTGCTGCAAGTACGTGTGAGCAAGGCAGATGTCTAAGCTTGGGCTTCATGCAGCTACAACTGCAACCGCCCTCCGCATGAAGCACACATTCCTGCACAGCTTGAACGCGGTTGATGCCGCGCCTTCGCCTGTCCACACACATTATCTCGTACCTATGAACTTGGGTACCTTGGGGAATAACTCTGTGCTTCATAGCCTTTGCTATTTTATCTTGCATATACTTTGTCACCACACTCCCAAATACAATGTTGTTATCTTGCATCGAAGGGGCAATTTTCTTGTATCTGTCCCTGAAGTATGCCTGAGTGCCATGAAGGATAAATTCCACAATACCGACCAGTGGGAGTCCTCGCACTCCTCGCATCACCCAGTTGTACACCTCGGCCAGGTTGGTTGTCATTATACCATACCGAGACCCGTCAGTGTCATACAACAGAGACCACTTTTCTTTCGGTTCATTCTCTATCCACTGCGAGAAATTATGTATTGATGATGCCGACCTTCTTCTCATTGTTGGCGGGTCATCATGTAGTGGACCAAGAGGTACTGGAGGATCGTCATCCTGTGGCCGACGAGATTGCTCGTCGGTTTGCTTTGTTGTCAGCTCATCCAACCTCCTCCACAACTCATTGAATTTTTTCTCCTGATTTTGACCACATAGCCTCTTAAATAGATCCATCAGGTGCTTGTTCTTGAATTGCTTGTAGAAATTGGCTCCCATATGACGCATGCACCACCTACTCCGAACATCATGCCACCTAGCTGGAAGTCCCCTCTCCGGCCAACCATTCTGCAGGTAGTCAATTGCCTTCAACATGCCCGCATGACGATCATGAATGAGGCAAACATTGGGCCTCATACGCACGACTTGGCAGCGAACTCTCTCCAAGAACCAATACCAGCTTTCGGTGTTCTCACTCTCGACAAATGCAAACGCCATAGGTAACACCTGGTTGTTCCCATCGGCTCCAATCGCCGTCAGTATCTGACCTCTGTATTTGCCTGTCAAGAAGGTTCCATCTATGCACAACACAGGGCGACAGTGCACAAATGCGTTGATGCAAGCACCCAGCGAGAAAAAGGCTCTTTGCAGCACGCTCTTGCTCGGGTCATTAGACAACGGAAAGGTCTGAATGTCATAATAGGTATTGGGGTTTCTCTGAGCAATGGTGCCTAACAGACGAGGCAAGTTATCATAGGATGCTTCAAATGTGCCATACCTCATCTCCAAAATCTTTTGTTTCGCCCTCCAAGCCTTGTAGTAGCTTATAGTATACTTGAATTTGTTTTCAATGTGCCTAATAATGGAGCCCGGTTCAAAGTCCGTGTTACAAACCACATCGCTGTACATCTCACCGGCAACAAAAGCTGAGGTGATGTTGCGGTGATACTTATCAACCCCTGGCAACCAACATGTGTGCTCACCAACAATGCTCACTTTCCAATAGTCATTCCATTTTCCCTTATATGCATGAACGCGCCACGGACAATCATCCTTCGTGCACTTCACGTCATACACACAGTTGGTAGACTTCACCACCCTAAACTCTCTATGCAAGGAGACCGCCCAATGTTTCACCGCCTCTTTCATGTCTTCCTTATGCGCATACCTGGCACCTTGGATTACCTCGTTATCCTTGTATTCAAAGGGTGCTTGCTGCCCCTCTGAGATAACAAGTTGAGAGAAATCGGCTTTTGTCCAATCAACGGGCAGTACATCTTCCTCCTCGTCCGATGATTCATCGCCCTCCGCCAGCTCATTTTCAGAATCTTCCCTCTCCATTTCCTCAACAATTGCTTCGATTCTCTCCCCCTCATCCGCCACGCCTATTGCCTCCTCCAACCTTGCTTCGTTACCCCCAGTTCGCATCGATGGTCCAACATTCTCCACAGCATTGCTAGGACCTTCACCATCCTCTGTTTGCACTGTAACACTGCTATCGATTTCATGCAATGCCACAAAAATAACAAGGGGCCAGGACCTTTCAAATGCCATCTCTACATAACGTCTCCAGGACTCGGTGTTATCTACAGGCATTAGTTCCCAATAATATCCTTCCGTTGCACGACTGACTACAACGGATAGAGACATTGTGTTCACTCTTGTATCCACTTTAAATCCACGTAGTAACCAACTATAGACCGACTCAAATGTTTTATCGGTTGGCCTATCGATGCCCTTTGATTTCATACTAAATTCTGACAGATCAACACCATCTCGACCATATCTAACATTGCCTTTACCGTGAACTATCTGAAATATGACCTTGCTTGCCATTGTGCCTGATAAACAGGTTCAAACTTAATTTACTTCATACTACGAATATGTTGCCTAGATCAATCTGTGCCTAAGTTAAATTCTATATTAAACAAAATTCTACGCAAAGAAATGTATACATACATAAGGACATATCCTACATATGTTCATCTAAATCGGTTTGTCCTAGGTCAAATTGACTAAAATAAATCATGCCCTAATTTTTAAATCCATATTATAGTGCTACACAACTATTTAAATAACATAGACATAGATCAGAATGTATTATACGTAGGTTCATCTAAATCGGTTCGTCCTAGGTCAAACTCCTTAAATTAAATCGTGCCCTAATTTATAAATCAATATCTTAGTAAACAACTATTCAAATATTCAAAAAAAAATTTCTTTTCTTATATATTCTACACAAAATAAATAACACAAACATATAGCGGGATATTGTATTTACCTGCGATCGAGTGTGCACATCGACAGGGTTTCGCCGCTCTCCTTCTTCTTCCTCACCCCTCGCTCTACTATTTTTCTCGAGTCTCGACGACTGCGAATGACGGCCGCGGAGTTGGAAATGGGGTTTTATAGGGGAGGGCAAAAAATCGCCCTCTATAAGGGCGGCAAGGGGGCCGCCTGCAAAATTGCCAGGGCGGCCGCCCTTTTGCAGGCGGCCTCCTGTGCTACAGTCAAAAAACGTCCTTGCCGAGGGTGGCAAGGGACTTAAATGCAAAAAAGCCAGGACGCGGCAGACGGCGCCCAACGGCCGTCTGCCACGTCATAAAAATCGCCCTATGGGAGGGCGATTTTTAAATCTTGCCCTCCCAGAGGGCAAGAGGAGATTATTTCTGCAATATTTTGAAACGAAAAATTATTTTTGCAAATCTTTAAATAAATAAAATTAAAAATGCAAAAAATTCGGGGGAGGGCTACACCTCCAAATGGGCTGGGGGCACGTGGCCCGGCCCAGGCACGCCGGTACTGTAGCCGGCCCAGGCACGGCACGGCCCGTTAGCCGGCGTACCGGGCCGGCACGGCCCGGGGAGGCCGGCCGTGCCTGGGCCGACGTCGCGGCCCGGCGTGCCGGCACGGCACGGCACGGCCGCTGTAGCGGGCCGACCCGTCATGGCCCGCTATTTTATAATCATCTTTTTTATATTTATTTCCCTAATTTCCTATTTTTTATAAATTATAATCATATTTTTTATTTTCCCTTTTTTTCTTTCTTTTAATTTTTCCCTATTTTTCCTTTTTTTAATTTTTTCCCTATTTTCCTCACTGCTTTTTCATATATTTTTTTTTCCTATTTTTCCATTTTTCCATTTTTTTCTTTTTTTCTCTACTTTCCTCCCGGGCTACGGCCGGCCCACGTGCCCCCGTCGGCCCGCGTGCTGAGTCGTGCCCGTGCCGGCCCGGCACGGCACGGCAGCGTGGTGGGCCGTGCCTGGGCCGCACACGCGGCACGTGGGCCGGCACAGCCCGGCCCGCTACAGGACACGGGCCGTAACGGGCCGTGCCAGCCCGGCCGGCTGTCTAGGGGGAGGCTGAGGGGACACGTGGTACGATCTGAAGCGTTCGATTCGATGATTTAGAGAGGGGCGCAATTAGGGGGGATGGGAGACTGGGAGACAGGAAGGAAAGGAGAGGAATCGGTGATCTGGGAGGTGGGACGTCGAATTTGAATGAGCGACCGATCAACCAAGAATGAAAAATGAAGAATGAAAGATATGAATTCTTGTTGGTGAACTATATAGGGCAGATATGTCACCGCTTCTTATCCAATCTCTAATTTATGGATTTATTTCCGTATATAATTTGGTGTGCGGTATTTCCGTTGAGGTATATGTGCAAGTAGGCAGGGTACATCATTTACCTAGGACACTGACACATGTGTTACTCTACGACATCGTTGTTGTTTATTGGTATATTGCAATGTATACTTCAGTTACAAATATACATACATACATACATACATATATATATATATATATATATATATATATATATATATATATATATATATATATATATATATATATATATATATATATATATATATATATACTNATATATAACATGAGGAAGCGACACTGAATTTTGTTACATGAGATCCAAAAGACACCTTATATGTAATAATAATCCGAAGCATCAAAGTACCGTCTAAAGCAATTTTATCATCCTTAAAAAAATACCGTATTTTTTAGTGTAAAGATATGATACCTCTCGGTACTAGGTATCTCGAGGTGCTAAAAAATTTTTAGTGTTGGTACCTTGAGGTACTTTCTCAAGGATAATAAAAATTTCTCACTGTATAAAACATTGGTTTAAACATTGGTAAGTTCTCAGCTTCCATACTAGAATTAGATGGTAGTCATAAACCATGAGCAATGTGTTCTATCTATTAACTTATTAAAGTAATAGAAAAGGACCCTCCACGTTCGCTCTCACGGCCTAGAAATTCTCACATTAATTAAAAAAAGAGTCCGTGTAAAAATACAATTCAAAAATAGCTGAAATCCAGAATTAAAAAATAAAAAAATATTGATGAAAGAGCATCTAGACCCCTAATTATTTTGGTGATTAATGACAATCCAATTAGTAAGGACTAATGTTTGAAATTGAGTTTAAGTGAAGGAACATTAGTCGGGATACGTGGATAACTCGATGTAACACCCCTGTGAATGAAGACGTGTGGAAAAACAGCAATGAAAATCTTGGGTAAATTGTAAATTTTAATTTACTTGCATTGATAGGAAAGTCGTACTATTAAGAGGGATGATGCATTGATCATGAGAAATGAGTTAAGTGCTTAAAAATCTTTTTGAAAAAGTGATTCTTAACTCAATTGGTGTGTTTATGTGGTTTTCAAAATTCTCGAAAGCAATTTTTGGAATTTCCGAAAAAGTCTGAGAGCTGGCAGTCGGTACTGGTCATTTTCGGACATGTTCGAAAATTACTTTCGGAATTTCTGAAAATGACCAGGAAGCCCGAAACCGTTTTGGACATTTTCGGAGTTGTCCGAAAATGACTTTTGGAATTTACGAAAAATGAGATTTGGTTCTGAATGTTTTTGGAGTTGTTCGAAAACTATTTTCAGAATTTTTAAAAATTCCGTGCGATCAAACTTGGTTCTGGAAATTTTCGGAGTTGTCCGAAAATGATTTTCGGAATTTTCAAAAATCGCTAAGTGGCCATTTTTGGTTCTGGACATTTTCGGACTTGTTCGAAATTGACTTTCGGAATTTTCGAAAATCGTTGAGTGGCCATTTTTGGTTCTGGACATTTTCGGACTTGTCCGAAATTGACTTTTGGAATTTTTGAAAAGTGCAATTATTGTTCTCAATGGCCAGATCTGAGAGGGGGCTATAAATACCCCCCACCCTCTCCAAGCCCACGCTGCTGGTTGACTTGAATATTTTCGTGTCCTTGGCTTGCTACTCTTGAGATTCACTTTTGAGCCTTGTTTGCTTGATTCACTTCTCCACCGGTCTTTGATTTGGATTTCGAGTGCGTGTGAGAGTTGTGGATTCGAGTTTGTGTGAGTGCTTGGGTTGACTTCGTGAGGATTTGTGAGCACTTATTTCATTTCCCAGGAGATCTTTGGATCATTTGTTACTCTTGGAGGTTGAGGACTCCTAAACGGTTAGGTGTCATTCTTGAGCCACCGATCTATTTGTGGTTGGCCGGGAGAAATTTGTGAAGGTAGGATCTCACCTCCGAAAGGGAAGAGATACCACTAGTGGAAGGAAGAGTGCTTTGTGCAACCTCTTGAGGAAAGGGTTAGCAAAGACCCGACTTTTTGTGAGCTTCTTAACGGAGACTAGAATCCCCTCAAGGATGCGAACTTCGGGAACATTTCGCTGTGCAAGGTCTTCGATGAAATCTCTACCTTCCTCCTCTAGCTTTACTTTTTGTGCTGCTATTAGTTTAGTTGCTGTTTATACTAGTTTCTTTTTGTTGTAGGCAACTAGATCTAGCATTCCTTCACATTTGCGCTTGTCTGTAATTTTTGGAATTTTCGAAAATCATTTTCAGACTTATCCGAAAAACCATTTTCAGAAATTCTGAAAAAGGTCTGCTTTCGCTTCTACTTAAATTTCAAAATTAGCCTATTCACCTTCCCTCTAGGTCTAATTGACCCTTTCAATTGAAAAAGGAGACTAGAGTTCATACAGGTAAACAATTTAGAACTAATTGAAATTCAAAACTAAAAAATAAAAAATTAAAATTGGAGGTTAGAATCCATATAGAAATACAATTTAGAAATAACTAAAATTCAAAATTAAAATAAAGAATATTGGAAAAGAAGTTTAGAGTCCATATAGGAGTGCAAGTTAGAAATAACTGAAATTCGAAATTAAAAAATAATAAATTTTGAAAGATGAATTTAGAGTCCATATAAAAATTTAGAACTAATTAAAAGTCAGAATTACAAAAAATTAAAAGTATAATTTAGAGTCCATATAGAAATACAATTTTGAAATAACTAAAATTAAAAATTAAATAAAATAAGGATGATTAGGAGTAGCGTCTAGAGTTCATATAGAAATACAATTTAGAAATAACTAAAATTTGACATTTAAAAATAATAAATATTGAAAGAAGGGTCCCATATAGGAATAAAATTTATAAATAATGAAATTTTGGGATAAAAATAAAAAAATATTAGAAGAGACGTGTAAAGTCTATATAAAAAATACAACTTAGAAATAACTAAAATTCAGAATTAAAAAATAATTAATAACTATGACGTATAGAAAATACAATATGAATATTATATATTGGTTAGTTTGATCAAGTTAGTATAGAATTTAAAATTATGCTACTATTTTAATATATTTTAATAATAAAATATAAATATATATATGCTATTATGTAAGAAAAATATAACGATGTTAGCCGCGAATGTTAGTTTTTTTTCCTAAAATATAAGCAATTATAAGGTTGAGGAGAATAGATTTTGGGTACCCTCAATAAATGAGGGCTGGTTAAGATTGGCAGGGGTAATATAGGTAAAAAATTTAAATGAGAAACGATTGATATAACAAGTAAATAGTGCTAAAAATTATCTAACAATGTTTAAATCATAGAAATACTTATATGCTTGGAATGTTGTGAGTAGTATACGCAGCTCTGCTTTTCACAGCTCGTCTCGGTCCAGGTTCCGTGTGCCATCGCTCGGTCCAATGGCCCATTTCAGTTCCCTCCCGAAAAACAGCCCATATTTCTCCACGAGCACACGTACGCCGCCCTGCAACACTCTGCAAAGGCAAGCCATACCACGTTACCACCTCTCCTCGAGCTTAAACGGGCGCGACACTCCAAACCCGTATTCTCCAGGTCGGCCCAGCTAGAAAGCAGCCGCGACCCGTGAACCCGCGACGACGCCACTGCTTCGCCTTCCTCGCTTGGCCGCTTCCCTCTCTCTCCTGTCTCCTCTCTCCTCCGCCTCTCGGGCGGCCACGGCCTCGGCATGCACCATGCCATGCCACCGCCGCTATTCTCTCGCGGGCATTTCCCCCCAGACGCCTCCTGGTTCTCCCCGACCGCACACCTCAGCCTCCACCGTTTCCCCCCAAAATTCCTCCCCAGTTTTTTCCCCATTGCGTTTGATCCTTACCAAATCCCAGCTGCTCCAGGTGCTAATCGATCGATTCCTCTCGCGTTTCTCTCGATTTTTTTGTTTGTTTTTTTGTTTTTGATGGAGTGAGCCTACGTGATGGGGGAGGAGGACGCGCGCGAGATGCCTGACGCTTCGCCGCGGCTGCCGTGGGAGCCCGGCGGCGTCGAGCATTTCGACGCCGCGTTGCTCGGCGATGCGGCGTACATCGTCGACGAGGAGGAGGTCTCGGACGTGGAGATGAGCGAGGGATCGCCGGTGGCACCCTCGGAGTCCTCCGCGCTGCCTTCTCCGCCGCCGCTGCGGAAGCGCCTGGCGCCGGTCGTGCCGTCGGACGTGCCAGAGGAGGTGGTGCGGGCGGTGGACGCGGTGATCATGGGCGGCGGCCTCGAGCGCCTCCGCGAGATGGTCTCCGGGGAGGACGGAGAGCTCTCGCATTTCGTCGTGGACGTGCTGATGCTCACGATGGGCGGCGTCGACGGTCTGGACGAGGGGGCAGGCGACGGCGCCGTCACGGTGCCTAGCATCATGTCCAGCTCGCGCGCAGCAGCCATCGCGGCCGAGCTCCTGCCCTACCTCCCCTGCGGCGTCGAGCCGTCGCCGCGCACTCGCATGGCCCGCGCCCTCCTCGCCACCCTCAGCTCCTGTACCCGAAACCGCACCATGTGCACTTCATCGGGCCTTCTCGCCATCCTTCTCGACGCTGCAGAGAAGCTGTTCGTCGGAATGGGTCAGAGAAGCAAGTGGGACGGAGCACCGCTTGTGCAATGCATCCAGATGCTGGGTGGGCACTCGGTTAGTGTCAAGGACCTGCATTCCTGGCTCCTCCTGATCAAGAAGACGCTTGGGACGTGCTGGGCCACGTCGCTGACCCTTGCGTTGGAGAAGGCTGTGGGCTGCAAAGAGGCCAGGGGTCCTGCAGTGACTTTTGAGCTCGGTGGGGAGGGCTCCGGCTTGCTTGCCCCTGCGGAAAGCCGATGGCCATTCTCAAACGGTTTTGGGTTTGCAACGTGGATATATGTTGAGTCATTCTCGGACTCGCTCAACACAGGCATGGCCACAGCAGCAGTTGCAGCCGCTGCAGCCTCAACGTCCGGGAAGTCATCACCGTCAGCGGCAGCCGCCGCTGCTAGCACACTTGCGGGAGAGGGGACGAAGCACATGCCCCGCCTTTTCTGTTTCCTCACTATGGATAACCATGGCGTGGAGGCCTACTTCCACGGCCAGTTTCTGGTCGTGGAGAGTGGGGCTGGGAAGGGGAAGAAGGCTTCTCTGCATTTCACTTATGAATTCAGACCACAGTGCTGGTATTTTGTTGGTTTGGAGTACACAAGCAAGCAGGGCCTGCTAGGGAAGGTCGAGAGTGAATTGCGGTTGTATGTGGATGGGGAGCTTCATGAGAGTTGTCCATTCGAGTTACCTCGCATCTTGAAACCTCTGGCCTTCTGCTGCATTGGGACGAACCCACCACCAACTATTGCTGGCCTGCAGCAGCGCCGGCGACAATGTCCATTGTTTGCGGAAATGGGGCCTATCTACATCTTCACGGAGCCAATTGGGCCTGAGAGAATGAGCCGTATAGCTTCTAGGGGTGGTGATGCACTTCCCAGCTTCAGCAATGGCGCTGGTTTGCCTTGGAAAGCTACAAATGCTCACATTAGGCACATTGCAGAAGATAATTATACACTTGACATTGAGATTGGAGGAAGCTTACATCTTCTTTATCATCCTAGTCTACTCAATGGTCGATTCTGTCCTGATGCTTCACCTTCTGGTTCAACAGGTTTGTTTTATACTTGCACTTTTCTTTATATTGTTCAGACTGTTGTTGCAATCCTATCCACCTAATAATTAAGTAGATTATAAATTGCCGGTCATGCTTTCCTTGCTTAGTTTCTACCCTGTTACTTGGCAGCTGAACCATAGTCTACTTACAGGCTTACAATCGTGGTCAAATAGTTACACTAATGCTTCTCAGTCTGCTAAAAGATTGTCCTATTACTTCCTGCTTGGGTTGCCTGCTATTGCCTAGCACACTCTGCATAACTTTTCTATCTGGCATCAATCATGCCTATATTGAATATTGATCCAAACAAAATGTTATAGTCCCATGCTGTTAACGATTATCTGGGATCAGGGTGTTTCCAATGGGTGTAAAAACACATGCCATGCAATAATATAACTTACAAAGGCACAAAGGCCTGGGGTTGATTCAGAAGAATCATTACTGATATTATTGGATGTTGAATCTCAGGTACCCACAGAAGACCCGCAGAAGTTCTTGGGATGGTTCATATATCATATCGAGTGCGACCTGCAGAATCATTGTGGGCATTAGCTTATGGAGGTCCAATGGCTTTGCTACCATTGACTGTGAGCAATGTTGAGATGGATAATCTGGAACCTATACTTGGGGATTTGTCATCGTCTCTTGCAACTGCTTCTCTTTCTGTTCCTATTTTTAGGATTATTTCGCTGGCAACTCAACATCCTGGAAATAAGGAAGAGCTATGCCATGCCCATGGACCAGAGCTTTTATCACAAGTGTTACATTACCTATTAGAAACACTATCGAGATTAGAAAGTGGGGAGAAAGAGATACTGAGTGATGAGGAGCTTGTTGCAGCAATTGCATCTCTGTGTCAGTCTCAAAAAAATGATCATGGTCTAAAAGTGCAGCTCTTTAGCACTTTGCTGTTGGACCTGAAGATGTGGAGTTCATGCAACTATGTTTTGCAGAAAAAGCTTCTATCTTCACTTGCTGACATGGTTTTTGCAGAATCGGCTTGCATGCACGATGCAAATGCACTACAGATGCTCCTTGATGGGTGCAGAAGGTGTTACTGGGTAATTCATGAAGCAGATTCAATTGATACATTCACATTTACTGGAACCGAGAGACCTTTAGAGAAAGTGAATTCTCTTGTTGATGAGCTTTTGGTTGTTATTGAACTGTTACTAGGAGCAGTATCTTCTACATTGGCTTCTGATGATGTTCGCTCTTTGGTTGGATTTGTTGTTGACTGTCCACAACCTAACCAGGTAAATGGACTTTGCACATTCCATGAAGCAAACACTGTTCTCATTGTTTCGCCAGCATTTCCCTTGTTCATTGTGATGATGTTTACACCTGCTCCTTCCATATCTAATTTTTGAATCTTTCTGGTTTGCTAGAACGTGTAAAGGCTCGCACATTAGTACACATTCTGATATGTTAGTTTCAATCAGGAAACAAACATTCTTGTCATAGTTTTGCTGGCATTATGATGATGCTTACACTTGATCCTTTCATTTCATGGTTCATTAGAACATGTTAGGCTCACATCTTAATACATAATGAGATGTGTTGGTTTCAGTACTACAAAATTCCAATAAGTAGTAGTACTTTGTTAATCACATCATTGCTAGATTTTGAATTATAAAATGTTTCTTCGCAATTATTTTCTTCTAAAGATCAAATGTGATTTGTCATATATTTTCTACTTTCCTTTAGTGAATGAGATATGCAGCCAGCCCATTATCTCAATCTACATATCTTCTTTAAGTGGTAACTGAGAAAGAGTGCTGTTGTGGTGATTTTAACAATATGCATTGTCAGGTTGCTAGGGTGTTGCTCCTCGTCTATAGATTGATTGTACATCCAAACACATCTAGAGCCAACATGTTTGCTCAGTCATTCATTTCCCGAGGAGGTGTAGAGGCATTACTTGTTCTTTTGCAAAGGGAGGCTAAATCTGGTGATAACAATATTTCCGACAGTTGTATTGTGCCACAGAATTCTTTGTGGAATGTTGGTTCTGACTCAAAATCTACTAGTAGTGATTTGGATTTGAAAACTACTGCTGGTGAAGCAAACTGCAATGGTCATAAGACTCAACCATTGGAGCACCATGAACCACCCTGTCACGAAGGCAGCACTGAACCTGGATTCGCTAGCAAATGGTGCTTATTGAAGAATCAGTTCTTAAAGAATCTAGGTGGCATTGACTTTCTGAATATTGCAGACAATGTTCAGAACAACACATACAATATCGATAATGGAGATGGAGTTCTTGTTGGAATTGTTCATGTTTTGGGTGCTTTAGTTGCATCAGGTCACCTGAAATTTAACTTGCCTGCTGCAAAGCCAAAGTTGCCCAGCAGTTTCCTAACTACCTATAATGGCGAAGGAAATTCCATGTTTGAAGACAGAGTTTCTTTGTTGCTCTTTGCAATGCAGAAAGCTTTCCAAGCAGCTCCAAGAAGGCTTATGACCAGAAATGTCTATAGAGCTTTATTTTCTGCTGTGGTATGGTGTTCTTTAAGCCTTTAAGTTCCTTGCGAGTAATTAATATACAACACATTTCCAGAATTACACTAATGGGCCCATGCCAGTGATGCAATCATGACTTTTAGGATGGTGCTGCAAACATAAGTGACAGATTGCAACAAAAAACTTTAACAGGAACCTCTATAGTTCAAACAGAACTGTCAGTTAACGAGTCCTTTTGTTCTGTAAGAGGTTTTTACATTATCATCACTAACTCGAACAGAAAACTTTAGCTCAACAAATGTAACCAAGCATTTATCAAAAGTTGGCCATCCATGTTTTTGGCTTCTATTGGGTTATATTGATCTTTTTCTTTACTGGAAATATTTTATTATGTTTATCATTTCCCCAATTGTCTTGGAAGTATTTGAATAAGAGACATTCGAGAACTTTTTTGCAGCAAATAAAGCTCCATAAATTTTGGTAAAAAAAAGGAAAAAACCCTTAAATTTATTTTACTCCGCTTCTCAGTAGTGGAAGTTTTGCTCATTATAGATTCAACTGCTTGTACTCTGAAATTCCTTAACTGTTGTCTTGTGTTCTTCAATGCAGATCAATGTTCCTTCAGCAAATGGTAGCTTGAACCTACATGATTCTGGTCACCGTGTTAAGCATACTCCACTTTTGTCAGTTCTACTCCATTCTCTTCCATTTGCATCACGGGCATTCCAAGCCCATGCTATTCAGGTATTTTTTTTCTGATTTCTTAAATTTAAATTGTCTTGATTTTCTGTTGACTCTAAGAACCTGACGTTACCACAGATAACATTATTGGCATTGATTGTACCAATATCATTAAACATTGTATGTATTTAAATACATGATGTGCGTTTTGTAAATCTTAAAATAAATATTATCTTTTTTATATTGTATATCATCTTTCATAAAATCTCTTATTTGTCTTGTTTGATAACTTATTGCTTTTATTATTTCAGGATCTTCTATATTTGGCCAGCAGTAATCATGAGAATAGAATTGCACTGACTTCCATTGCTGAATGGCCTGGATGGATTTTGGAGGTCTTAATTTCAAATCATGAGGTAACGTTTCTGTTATGACAAATGAAAACATTTTCTTAGTGAGGGTTACATTAAGAGGTGACAGTTGTATATTCTTCTTCTTGTTTTTTTCCTTTTGTTCATTCACTACTGGAACTTGTAATGTATAAAAATTGATATGTAGATGGGTGATAACGGAGGTTCAGATGGTCCAAGCTTAAGTGTGATGGAAGACCACATATACAACTATCTAGCTATCATGTTGGAGCATTCAATGCGGCAGAAAGATGGGTGGAAGGCAAGTGACTTTGATATCCTATCTTTCTATTTGATATTAACTTACTTTATAGGATTGTAAGCTTTCTTTTTATGGTAACCTTGTATCTGGGTTGTTCCAGGATGTAGAGGCAACGATACATTGTGCAGAATGGCTTTCAATGGTTGGAGGATCTAGCACTGGGGACCAAAGAATTAGGTAAACAGAAGCATTGACCGCATAACATGTTTTCCATTCATCCTGTCATTGTTTGATCTACTAGGCACTAGCAGAAATTTTGAGGTGATAAACCACCACAATCAATAAGGTTGCTAAAGCATGAATACTTACAGGGTTTTGCCTCATATAATCGAAAATATTCCTTACAAAATATTCGCTTCTACCTTTCTAAAAAAGTTTCTCCTTTAGCATGCAGCCGTTTGCACTTTGTTACATCTCTCTCTTATTTTTCTGAGAATCTGAAGGTGCTTTGTCATGTCCTTGCAAATACTCCCCTGTGTTTTTGAACTATAGTGAATGTTGGTGCTTAAAACATATGTCAATCTTGATATGCTAATATTAGTTTGCATTTTCTTCTTATTAAGGCGTGAGGAATCATTACCAATTTTCAAAAGGAGATTATTGGGTAGTCTGATTGAATTTTCTGCTCAGGAGCTTCAAGTTCAGGTAGATGTTACTTCTCTTACAAAATATACTCATCAGCCAATGCTGCTTGTATATTTTGTTGTTGCTACTTTCTACCTTCTTTTCCACATCAATCTGTTTAGACTTTTTACTCCCAGTTTGTGTAAAATGATGGCAAATTTGGGGAATAAGTCATCATAATAATTCTGTTTTGTTTTCTTGGTATTATTTATAAACCACTTTACTAGGATTATAAGTGAAACTAGCTAACTCATGGAGTTAGTACAAGAAAACTATACATGATTAATCTGGTTTCTAACTCCTTGCAACCATGTAGAACTCCAAAATCATCTTCCCTGACTTAAGTTTCAGTTTAGGAAGGAGCATAGCCTTACCAAATAAGCATAGGATAAGCAGGTGTCTGGTAAGAGCTTAGTATCACAAGACTCCTAATGTTGCTCCGCTAACTAGGTCCCCGGATCGAACATAGTAAGCTTATATTACCACACTTCCACGTCATGATTGTGTGACCGCAATAGCAATTCATTTTCACACTACTACCATCATTTGATATTTCCAGTGAAATAAAGAATTTATCCCTTTGCCTTTGTCTTCCAAACTTCACTTTTATTGTGCACTCTTGAAACAGAATTAGTTCTTCATGATGTTGCACAGAAAATTCCAGTTCAATTATTCATGAGTTTGTTCTTAGGGACAGCACATATTGTGTCTATGAAGGTAGAAAGTATTCAGTTAATTTTATTAGTCCGCAAATGATATTCTTTTATTATTTATATCCATAGCAGACTGAAGGAATCAATGCTGCAGCAGCTGGTGTTGCAGCGGAGGGTATGATGCCGAAGGAAACCAAAATCCAAGCAGATAAAGCTACCCATCTCTCTCTAGCCTTGGCTGAGAATGCAATTGTTCTTCTGATGCTCGTAGAAGATCACCTGAGGTCACGCAGTCAACATTATTTCTTATCCTGCTCAATTGATAGTGCTGCATCTCCTGCCTCAGGGGCTTCATCAGCTGCCACTAGATCAAATTCATTGAGCAGGACTGGTAGTGAACCTTTGGATGCAGGGGGCTCAAGGCAATCTTTGTCTAGTGATGCTGGTGGTCTTCCTGTTGATGTATGTATATCTAGAAGACCATATGATTTATTTGCATTATCTCAATCTAGTGTTCACTAACATGATAATGGAGCTCCAAAATTTCCATTTTTTTTCAATGTTTCTGCATATGACCGAATCAACTTTGATTTTTTTTTCAAGGTCCTTTTATGAATTCGCTATATTATATATCTTGTCTTTGTCTAATGCTGTTAAACTCATAAATAGAATGATGTATGAGAAGACACCTGATTGTCCAAATTCTAAGAAAAATCTCTTGAAGAAAACTGAAAGTAAAGGATACTGCTATGAGATTTCTGAAGAGTTGGTGCTATGTGAACTATGTTTTTTGTGTCTCCCAGCCTTTCTTTGTACACACGTAGTTTTAGAATTGAAAATCTGTTTGTAGTTTGTAATTTCTTGACAAAAAGAAATGTGCGTAAACTAATTTCTTGATAATAAAAAATGTCTGTAAACTACTAGCTAGTAGCTGGTTGGCCATTTTTATGTTGGTATACTGTACCTATTATCACTATTATCTGTCTTGACTGTTCTTCTACATTCTTTCCTAGAACTCAACAAGCATGAATATAAAGCTATTTCTTGGTAACAATATGAGTATAATCTATAAGGATATTTCATAGCCTGAACTTAACTTGCTTTGAACTACTTTTCACACCATCTTTTTGAATTCTATCTTTATTCTTGGTGTACAAAACATCAGGTTCTTGCATCTATGGCTGATGCGAACGGGCAAATTTCTTCTGAGGTGATGGAACGTGTCACTGCAGCAGCAGCAGCGGAGCCATATGGATCTGTTAGGCATGCATTTGTATCCTATGGGACCTGTATTTCAGATCTTTCAGAAGGTTGGAAGTACAGAAGCCGATTGTGGTATGGTGTATGCATTCCACCCAAATCTAATATCTTTGGTGGTGGAGGAAGTGGTTGGGAATCTTGGAAGTCCGTTCTAGAGAAGGACTCCAATGGAAGCTGGATTGAACTTCCATTAGTGAAGAAATCTGTTACAATGCTGCAGACACTTTTACTAGATTCTCAACTTGGGGGTGGCCTTGGCATTGGAGGGGGATCTGGGGCTGGCATGGGTGCTATGAGTGCACTTAATCAGTTGTTGGATAGTGATCAGCCATTCTTTTGCATACTTCGGTTGACACTTGCTTCAATCAGAGAGGATGACAATGGGGAGGATGACATTTTTATGAGAAACATTAGCATGAAGAATGTCATATCTGAAGGATTAGGCTGTCAAACTGGAAGCATGATGATACATGATGATAATTCTTGTCCGCCTTCCACGAAACCTCAATCTGCGCTTCTGTGGAGGTACATAGTGTATAACCAGAAAAGTGTAGTGATTTAGAATAATAGTTTGTTCGAGTCATATTCTGAAAAAAGGCTCTTAGCTCAGTAACTATGCAAATATGTACTCCCTCTGTTAAAAAATATAAGACATATTTTATTTCGTTAGGACAAGACTTTGATCAACACTTACTATGTTATGATATACTCCCTCCGTTTTTAATGTTTGATGCTGTTGTCTTTTGAACATATGTTCAACTATTTGTCTTATTAAAAAAAGCAAATATGTAAAAATATAAGTCATGCTTAAAGTATAAATCACAATAAAATAGATGATAATTATGTAACTTTTTCGAATAAGACAAATGGCCAAACATACGTTCAAAAGTCAATGACATCAAACATTAAAAAACAGAGGGAGTACTTTTGGTGAAAATTAATGTTATTATATTCGTATTCAAAAGTACTTACTCCCTCTATCCCAAAATATAACAACTTATAGTGTTCAAACCTAGTATTATATTTTTACCATTAAATTTACCATACTATCCCTACTACCCCTTTGTTTTATTATAGCCCCAACTAGTCCGAGTCTATACCTCACCTATACTGAGGAGGCAACCAAGTCTTTTCATCCCTTTGTTAATACCCGTGTCGAAGGCTTAAACTTGCTATATGATTATGCTTTTGTATCACATTAATGATATATTAGTAAAACATTTGTTAGTCAAAGCATTGTCCTAACAAAACAAAATACACCTTATATTTTTTAATGAAGGGAGTATAAATTAGAGACTAACATCCATCGTGAGTCTGACAACTGGTCCTTAGGGGACATGCCCACAAATGCCATTCTCCAACTTGTGTTATCTTCTGGTGTTACTGAACAATTTGCCCCAAAGTAGAAATGGGGTACAAGAGTCCAACATTCAATTTTGCCACATGTTTCCCTTTTATTTTCTTTTTTTTTAATGTGGCTGAACATCAAATACAGAACCTACTGAAAACATATGTGCATTGAACTCCTAACGAGGAGTATAGGAGATTTTTTCCCTTACTGTATATTTTTTGCACAATTAATTATGTGAATTAAGCTTTGTTTTTGGGTTACATCATGATCCATTCTTTCTCAGTGGTCTGACTGGTCTCAGCCTATATTCCAGACTAATTATGTTTCCATCATCTCTTCACCGATATTTTAATGCATATTATCTTCATTCATATATGAAATTCTTGTTTTTTGTACAGAGTACTTGGTCCTATTTTGAATATGCCTGTTTCTGAATCTAAGAGACAGAGGGTTTTGGTTGCATCTTCTATTATTTATTCAGAGGTAATTTCACGTTTCACTTCCATGGAAGGTTATGATCTGCATCTAACAACACACATGTGTACCATGATATAATCCAGGTTGAATAATTCAATGAAGTCCACATAAACTGCAGTTGCATTTTCTCATCGTTAATTATACATGGCCATTAAGGAGAAAAGTTATACCATGTGTTGTTGCCATCATATGCTATATACTCCCTCCATCCAAAAATCTAAGACCTATTTCATTTTTTGGTTTTTCCAAAAGTCTAAGACCTATTTGTAATCTCTATGTGCTAAATTAAATTGTTGACCGGAGCCCAGAAAGTCATCTTGGTACTTATTGGTTGCATGCATGTGTATAGTTCATTGGTTTTGTCACATGAAGGATGATTTAATTACTCGGTCTTGGTGACAAAAGAAATAGGTCTTAGACTTTTGGATGGAGGGAGTAGGTTTTTATGGTGCTAAACTGTACATCTATTCCATCTGCAAGGAAAAAATATACCATGGCCTACATGATATGCCCTTAGCCATAAAGGCAAGTGGTAAAGTCATAAAAAAGACCTATGGTGCTAAACTATATATCTATTCCGTTAGCAAGAAAAAAAAAATTACAAGAGTTATGTGTCGCATGAGCCAACCTAGATTAGACTAGATGTCTAGATGACCATGTAGGTTAACTATGCTGTAAACAGATGCTACACTTAACAACTATTTTTGCGTCGATTTTAAGAAGGAAAAATGCTGTTGCTCATCCAGTGTCTTTATGATTCATTATAATCCATAGTCCTTATAAAGATATATGGCAACTTTAGCTGGTATTTTACAAGGTTCAAGTAAAATTTTCTATGTTAGGTCTTGGAAATTTGTGGAACTCTATGAGCTGCTGTTTTTTTTGGTTTTGTTTTTAGTAGATAAAGCGAAGAAAGTTTATTATATTATATTATGCATTATTCATGAAGTTGTTTCTATCTTAACAGGTATGGCATGCTGTAAGTAGTGATAGAAAACCACTAAGGAAAAAATATGTTGGATTGATCATGCCACCATTTGTAGCTGTCCTGAAAAGATATCGCTCTGTTTTGGCTGGTATTCATGAGCTCACATCTTCAGATGGACAAAATCCACTAGTTGTTGATGATTGTGCTTTGGCAGCAGACACTTTACCTATTGAGGTAACAATTGATTCTTCATAGTTCATACACAACGGCTATCAACTTAAATTGCCTGGCACTTGCGCTGATGCTGTATGCCTGTGTCAATGAATGTTGGTTTTACATAGAGTAGAAGTTCTGGTTAGGAGAAAGACCCAGAGTCTTACTGGCTAGCACCTTGGTGGGCTAGCCAGCCCAGGTTTGAGCCTCACTACCCCTTAAAAAACATCAATATGGGAGCTCCTCTCATATCCAGCTTAAAATGCTATGTTTGCAAAGTGTCTGAATTTGGTTCATTACCTTAAATCCTCATTCTTCTTAACAATTGCTCATCAATCACTTCCATTTTGTGTTCATGAAACTATGTGGTGTGTGCTGTGTACAGTAGCCACTTGTCCCAGTATCTCTCCTTTCTTTTGTCTCTAGTCTCTTGAGTAGTTTATGGAATGCTTTAGAGCTAGTTTTGTCAAATATTTAAACGATTTGGATCATTAGCATAACTATAAGCTACTATGCAATAATTACTTTTGAGAAATATCTCTTTAGTTCTATGCTTTTCTGGAGGTTTATTTGTTCATGGTGAGATTATTGTATGTGTCTTCTGAACTCAGGCTGCTGTCTCAATGATATCACCTGGATGGGCTGCTGCCTTTGCTTCTCCCCCGGTTGCAATGGCATTGGCCATGATTGCTGCCGGTACCTCTGGGACAGAAACAATAGCACCACCAACAAATAAGTTGCGCAGGCGTGACACCTCATTGCTAGAGCGTAGATCTGCTAAACTACACACTTTCTCAAGTTTTCAGAAGCCTCTTGATGCAACACCAAACCTGCCAACATCTGCACCAAAGGACAAAGCAGCTGCAAAAGCTGCTGCCTTGGCTGCTGCTCGTGACCTTGAGCGCAGTGCTAAGATTGGCTCGAGAAGGGGTCTTAGTGCTGTAGCAATGGCAACTTCAGGACAAAGGAGGGCTGCAGGTGATATTGAGAGGGCCCAGAGGTGGAATACATCTGAAGCTATGGGTGCTGCTTGGTTGGAGTGTCTTCAATCTGCTGATTCAAAGTCAGTATCAGGAAGGGATTTTTCTGCCCTTTCATACAAATATGTTGCACTTCTTGTTTCCAGTTTTGCATTGGCACGGAACTTGCAACGAGTTGAGGTATGTTGATATGGAATGGGAAACTTCTGCTCTGATATTTAGGAGTTACTAACTTGTAAATACACCATTGAGGCAACTTTTGGACATGCAGATGGAGAGGCGAACACAGGTAGATATTTTGAATCGTCGTTGTGCATCTATTGGAATTCGGGCATGGCGACGTCTTCTTCATTGCTTAATAGAGACAAGTAGGCTCTATGGACCTTTCGGGGAACTTCTGTGTACTCCTGATAGCGTACGAACAGTCCTGCTTTTCCTCTAAATTTTCTTTTATATTACATTATTATGAAAATCACTATCCTTGACGACCAATTTATGATGACACGAATAGATTGTTTCAGTCAACAAGAGGAAAAAGAACATCTTAACAGTAAACACTATGCATGCCTTCTTTTCTTATATACATCTTGATTTGCTTTACTATTTTCCTACACAGATTTTCTGGAAGTTAGATTCCACAGAAACTTCATCAAGAATGAGAAGATTTATGAAAAGAAACTACAAATGGTCTGAACATTTGAGTATGACCAATAATTTTGAGGAGAACATGCTTCTATGTGATGGTGCAGAATCCAATTATAGCCACAGGGAAGATGCAGACTCTCTATTTGCAAATGCTCTTCGAACAAATTCTTCCATTATCGTAGCTGATGCAATATCAGTAGATGGAGGACATGAGAATACCAAACAGACAGAAACTGAGACTATCTATAGCAGTGTAGATGATTCAACAAGTTCTGACTTTTCTAGTGTTCACAACTTGGTTCGATCTACCGTGGTTGCACCGTGTTACAGTTCTAGCAAAAATAATGAGAGAATTATTGTTGAACTGCCTTCATTGATGGTGCGTCCATTCAAGGTTGTGCGGGGAACCTTCCAAGTAAGTGGTTTCTAATGTATGTACTTTCACTTTTGTAGTTTTTCATGCATAAGGTGTTTTCAACTTCTAATTAGTACCATTACTTCTTGGTCATGATTATGACATATTAGTTGTAAACTGAGTTATAATAATCATGTCTACACATTCATGCTTCCTTCCTGTTTTAGTAAAGTTAATATTTTTGCTGTATATCTTGGTCTTAACTGGATTTTAATCAATCTCAATTCTCTGATGAACATAACTAGTTATGTTAGTCATATCACTTCCTTTTTACATTTCAAGTTCTTTTCTTGTATTTCTGTTCATTCATGCTAGTATTCTGCTTCATCTCCAATGTAATATGCGAATGATATATTAAGCCCTAGTGTATAATGATTTTCCTCAGGTCACATCAAAGATGATTAACTTTATAATTGATGAGCATATGAGTGATAGCGATAGTTACATGGATGATGCTGCATCTACTAGTGGCCAATACGATCAGCAAGATAAAGATCGGAGCTGGTTCATATCTTCACTTCATCAAATTTATAGTAGAAGGTAAATGGTTCTTCATTATCCAGTATGAAGGTGTACATTGAACTTGTTGATGCAGTCTTTAGTGTTAACTAATATAACTTTTGTGCTTTTATCATCTATGTCCTTATCATATACCTATGGACTACTGAGTTAGCAGTAACTATCTTTATAGTACTTGCGTGTCATACTGATTTAAATCAACTGTGCAGATATATGTTACGGCGAAGTGCTTTAGAGCTATTCATGGTAGATAGGTCAAATTTCTTCTTTGATTTCGAGGTACATCCTTGATGAGACTCTAGTTTACGTTGTTGAAATCATATGCACACTGCAGCTACCTAAATATTTTGAAGATGTATATGATTTTTATCTAGGATACAGAAGCATGTAAACATGCTTATCGGGCAATCGTTCATACCAAACCTCCTTATTTGAACAGCATTTTCCTAGCTACTCAGGTTGGTGTTCAGTGCAGTTCTGCAAACTTTAATGTTAAAATTTGTTTCTTACTGGAAGTTTTAATCAATTGTACTTTTGTTTTAGAGACCTGAGAAAATCCTTAAAAAGTCGCAATTGACAGAGCGCTGGGCTAGATGGGAGGTATCAATGCAATAAACCACCTTTTTCAGCTCAGCATGTTAAGTGTATTCAACACTTAAGTAGAGCCATCTTATTGTGCAGATTAGCAACTTTGAATACCTGATGGAACTGAACACTCTTGCTGGGCGCAGTTACAATGACATTGCACAGGCATGTTTGCTTCATAACTCATTTTCTGAATATAATAAATATACTACTGCGTTTAAATGATCACTAGCTATTTATGCAGTACCCTGTTTTTCCATGGGTATTAGCAGATTACCACTCCAAAACATTGGATCTCGAAGATCCGTCCGCATACCGAGATCTTTCGGAGGTAGATCCTGTATCTCATTCCTTGCTGCCAGTTTAGACCTCTTTTGTGTATTTTTCTTCTTTTCTATTCATTAACTCTGGGGATGATACTCTTTTTCAATAACCACTGGTAGTGATACTTGAAAATTTTCAATGCAGCCAATTGGCGCTCTGAATCCTGCACGACTGAAGAAATTCCAGGAACATTACTCTAGTTTCAATGATCCAATCATCCCAAAATTTCACTACAGTTCACATTACTCCTGTCCTGGCACGGTACCTTTTCTTAGATTATGCATGTTTTGAGTCAGCATTTTGCTTGCTCGTGTTGTCCCTTTTATTTGGAGTTAGATTAATTTATTAAGTCATCCCATTTGATTAATCGGTTCTCTACTGTTCATCAATGACAATTCCTCCTGTAGTTGATTGGTGTGACTTTACATATTTTTTTTTAATATATCCCGATTTCTGTGCTATTGGTTGTTGACATAAACATCTACTGCAGGTGTTATATTATCTTGTCAGGATAGAGCCTTTTACAGCCCTTTCTATTCAGCAGCAAGGTGGCAGGTTTGGTCAAGATGATCACATGTTTTCTTGTATCAACAGAACATGGAATAGTGTCCTTGATGACATGAATGATGTAAAAGAGTTAGTAAGTTTTGTTAAAAAATGTGCCCTCAATTCATTGTGATATATTGTGCATTCCTTGGTGCGGAAGTCTAATCAGAATCTTTGGTGGAACCTAATTATGTGATTATTTCTCTAGGTTCCAGAGATGTTTTACCTTCCTGAGTTATTTACGAATGTGAATTCGGTTGACTTAGGGTCAAATCAACTTAATGGAAAGCTATGTAAGTTTGTTTCATTCTGTATGCTTAAGGCAATGGAGCTGAACTCCTCTAATGTTGAGTTGTATTGCAGGCTCTGTGCAATTGCCTCCTTGGGCTGAGAATCCTGTTGATTTCATATGTAAACACAGGAAGGCTCTTGAGAGTGATTATGTCTCCGCTCATCTGCATGAATGGATAGACCTAATATTTGGGTACGTTATCTATGTGTTGCTCCTTTTTGTTGCCACCTCTTAGCTGCATTGCGTTATTTTACTTAATCATCTACTATTCATTTGTCCCATATATGTTGGCCAGTGACATCAATATCCTGCCCCATCCTTCGACCACTTATTCAACCCTCTTGTGTTATCTTTCTTCCCAAAATTGACCCATGTCAGTAATTTTTCGTGCTGGAAATAGAAATACTAGTATCTGCTGAGGCTGTTAGGGGATGTTTAGTTGATATAGATGGACAATGTAAAATTTCTTGTGATGGTATCTGCTGATGACGATACATATTCATTGATATTTTTGCTGACAGAAACAGTAGAGTTTAATATATTATCTTGTGTCCTAATTTTGTTGCCTAGAGGATCAATCTATCTATATCTGTACTACTTTAAATGTTGGTAGTGGTGGTGGCAGTAAATCTGCCAGCACCACTCCTATCACTGACGTGTGGGCCCCTATATGTTAGTGAAAAATTCAAAGTTCCTTGCCTCCTATTGTGAGAGCTGAGATATAGAGAGTAGACTTGGGCTAGCTGTTAGAGAGCTGTTTTTCAACTGTAGCAAGATGGACTTGGGTCTTTGGAGTGGATGAGAATGATTAAAATAAACAATGGTCACAACCCATGATGAAGTCACAGTGATTATTTTTTGCAGCATGCACATCTAATTAATACTCTATATTTAATTAAAAATTACAATGATAAGCAATATAATTTTTCCACAACATTTGATTTTTCTTTTAATCCTGTAACAAAGTACGGGCATTCTGCTAGTTGTATTAAAATTATATTTTATCAATCTCTATGTTAACATCCTTTAGTCATCAACTATTTCTTGTTCAGACATAAACAAAGAGGTAAAGAAGCAGTGATGGCTAACAATGTTTTTCCCTATGCTACATATGAGGGGATGGTGGATATTGATCAAATCACTAATCCAGTACGTATTCTGCGTTCAACTTTTAGATTTTGCCAGTAGCTAGCTAGTTGTTAACGTGGTGCTGAAAATGCTGAAGGTGCAACGGCGATCCATGCAAGATCAAATATGTAATTTTGGACAAACACCATCTCAATTGCTGACAATCCCGCATACAAAGAGAAGGCCACTGGCAGACATCTTAAAGCTGCAGGTAGGTTTTCAAGTTATCCTTTCTGTGTTTTACAAAATGAAATGTCACTATTTGGTAAGCACGGTGGCCTGTGAACTTTTAGAATACAGATTAAGCAATTTAGAATAGCCATCATCAAGCAATACAGAGGTTCACGAGTAAGCTACATACTTGCTGATTTAAAATGGCATAGCATATTCAAGGAAAAAAAAGACATTGTTGAAGAGTTTATAGACATCGTAATAATAGGGACACAACCATCTACATGTTTGCCTCTAGGAGATATACCAGCATGTATTGCAAAATCTACAGTTCTAAAAGAAAGTCAAGCTGCCTCATTTCACATGTTAGTCCTCAGTCGATGGGTGAATGTTGGAGAGGGGGGGGGGGGGGGGGGCGGTGGGGTTAAACTGATCCTCTGGGCACCATGGTTCACTTAAATCAGATGAAATTTATTGTTCCTGTCAGCTTTCATTTTGCTAATTCATGATTTAGATTCGTTTGAAGTGTGCATGGTATCTCTTTGTTTTTCTGTGCAGACAATATTTCGGAACCCAAATGAAGTCAGATCTTACGTACTACCTAATCCAGAAAACTGCAATGTTCCTGCTAGTGCAATGCTTGTATCCGATGACTCTATTGTAGTCGTAGGTGCAAATGTTCCTGCAGCACATTTGGCACTGCACCATTGGCAGCCAAATACTCCAAATGGCCCAGGGACACCTTTCCTCTTTCATCATGGAAGAAATGCCATAAATTTAAGTGGTGGTGCAATAATGCGTATCTTCAAAGGATCTGCGGGTTCTGTAGACGACTATCGGTTCCCAAGGGCTATAGCTTTTGCTGCCTCTGCAATCCAAAATTCATCGGTTGTTGTTGTCACATGTGAGAGAGAGGTTATAACTGGTAATTATTTTATTCTTCATTTTCCCCTTCAATTATATTGTTGGAAAGCTAGTATTTTTTTTCTCTTATTCATTTCCGTGTTTTATTTATATTGAAAGCCCTCCTAGATCTTTTTCTGGTTGAAAACCTGGTGTTCAAATGAGATCATACGAGTAACTAACATCTTCATTAATTCATGCAGAAAATGTGTCTTTTATTCTGCTTTTACTGCAGCATTTATGTTCCTTTTCCTTTTTTGAACTGTCTTTACACTATGAACTATCATCAAACTGCTCCCTCTGCTGTTTCTGATGTCCTTTTTCCCCTTCTAACTGTAGGGGGGCATGCAGATAATTCTGTGAAGTTGATCTCCCCAGACGGAGCAAGGACCATTGAAACAGCATTTGGGCATCTTGCTCCTGTGACCTGCGTCGCTTTGTCTCCAGATAGCAATTATCTTGTCACGGGTTCTCGTGACACAACAGTCATACTTTGGAGGATACGTCAGATAGGCTCTTTACGTAAGAAAAGTGCTCCAGAACCTCCACCATCTACACCAACAACACCAAATGATTCAGCCTCTGGTGATAGCAGCACTAGCAATTCAAGCAAAGTTCTAGAAACCTGCAGGAGGCGACGAATCGAAGGTCCTATGCATGTACTAAGAGGGCATCTTGGAGAAGTAACTTGCTGTTCTGTTAGTTCTGACTTGGGACTTGTTGCTTCCTCTTCAAGTACGTCTGGTGTCCTTCTACATAATTTGAGGACAGGCAGGCTCATTAGGAAGCTGGATAAGCAGGAGGCACATTTGTTGCGTTTATCTTCTGAAGGAATCATATTGATTTGGAATGAATCAGAGAAAAGATTATCGACATTCACTGTTAATGGAATCCCGATTGGTACCTCGGTTCTGACACCTTTCTCTGGTCGAGTTAGTTGCATTGAGATTTCTGTGGATGGCAAGTTTGCTTTAATCGGAACATGCTTGTCCAGCAGTTGCAATCGTGATGGTTTTAGTGCTATAGAGGATTATGAGCTTGACAAACCCAACGGTGGCGATGATTTGCCAGAATCAAATGAGACCAAGCCCTCTGTTCATGTGCCCTCGGTCTGCTTCATTGATCTATACAAACTTGAGGTGAAAACCATGAGCAACTTTTTAACTTATTTTTTTATCTTTGTTTGCTATGACCAGAATTCTAACCAATAAGGGATATACTGCCAGATAATTCATATGCTAAAACTGGGGGAAGGACAGGACATTACAGCAATTGCGTTACAGAAAGATAACACTAGCCTTCTTGTTTCGACAGCTGACAAGCAGCTCATAGTCTTCACATATCCTGCTGTAAGTGACCCAGTTCCTCATATAGCTACTATCTTCAGGTCCTGATTGACGCTTGTAGTCTTGTCCTGTTAATGCATCATCACTGTCTCTCTCCGAGGCCTTTTTAACAAGTTCGCTGCTGGTGCACAGAATAGTGACATGTTTACCTGATGTTTCCTTAATGCTGCAGTTGAGCTCGAAGATAGGGGATCAGATGCTGCAGGAAGGCGAGGGGGTTCTCGAGTCGTGAGCTTGCTATGGTGGATTCGCGCTATTTTACCCAAGGAAGCTCTAATCGACCTGTTTTTGCCGCAAAAAGGTGTAGGTGGACGGGGAATTGGCTTGAAATCGGAATTCTGTACAGAAAAAAAAAGAGAGAATGGGACATTGCTAGACTTTGGTCGCGTTGGTACACGACCAATTGATGCGGTTGTTTGGAGGTCCGCGATTTCACAATCTGACTACAACAGCAGCTCTGCAACAGCGTACGCCTACCTCGCCAGTCGCCATCCTAGTTCTCCGTGGTGAAAGTGAAAACCTGCCATACCATAAACAAGATTCTGACCCATCTTGGTGCTATACGGTCGAGGGATTTAGCAGCAGTATAAGTGTTTGTATTAGTCGTGTCAGGTGTGCGAAACAGCGTGCCGATAAGGACGCCGTGCCGCTGCCGTCTCTGTACAAAATATTATCTAAGAATAAGAAATTAATCGTGCTCCCAAGAATGGTAAATAGAAGGATTCCAGAACAAAATGAATTTCAACGCGTCTGTTTCCTCAGAATCTTTGATGATATGTACAGTATTTTGTTACCATCGTACTTTTTTCCTCTTACCCTCAGAATTGTTGAAATTCAACTCTCATATATTTTCTTTTTCCCATAAGTCAATACCACGGCTTTTGGCGGCTAACGAGCTAGCTCGGCTCATGTTCACCTCGTAAAAAGCTCGTTTGGCTTGATTTGTTAAAGAAAGGAGTTAAAAAGTGAAATCGGTTTGACTTGTTAAAAACTCGAGCTAGCTATTAAACTTGTTACAACTTACAACATAGCACATACCTCAAAATATGCATATAGTATCCTTGTAGGCTTAGGGCAAGGCCAATGCTTATGGTTATTATGGTAATAAGGGTGAGACCTGCTACCGGAAGTAATAGTTATGGCAATACCTACAATAGTTGAGTCTTTGTAAAAATATAAGATGGATCCCGCTCGGTCCCACCAAAAAAAAAATCACTTCTAACCATCCCATACAAGGTAGCAAGCTAGATAAATGGGTAGTGACTAGTGAAAAAATAATTTTATATTTTCTTGTGATGAACCTGTCGACGGTGTAGACTGTGACTACGGTATTTGAATGGTATAGGGTCATTGGTACAAGGATCTACACGAAACGAGTTCAAGCACACATGAAGGCAAAGATTATACTGGTTCGAGCCCCTTGGAAGGTAATAGCTCTACTCCAGTTTATATGAGATTATGATAGAAACCACAGAGAGTATAATAGAGAACAATGAAAAGTATCGAATACCGACAAGATCCCCGCTGAGAACAAATCGACGAGATCCAAGCAGCAAGTTGTCTTTAAGTCCTCCGGATTGCCTCTACTACTGGGTGGCTGGCACTATGATTCAATGATCTGGTACTCCCTGGAGGGCTTTGTATTTCTATCTCAGACTGCCTTGTTCTCCAAGTAGAACTCGGAGAGTACTTTCAGCCTATGAAATCACAGAGATTGTATCCTCTCCGAATAGGACTGTATCCTCTCCGAATAGGACTCTAATACCTTCTATTCGGGGTATGATTTCCCTACACGTAGGCCGACTTTCATAATGATTAAGTAACCTTTCCGTATACTAAGGATATATCGTATCTGTATACTTCATGACTCCAAGGATAGGAGGTATGCCTTATCCATAACCCTGACAATAGCCCTTGACTTCAAATCAAATGAATTCATACTGTTCTCCGAACCAGAGTTCTCAAACATATGTTGTTGTGCTTACCTAACCATCGTCGAGTCCTCGAGATGGTATAAAGCCTCAAACAACACTACCCAAAAACAACTGTCCTCTATGAATTTGAATTGAAGTCTAGTAAACCACCATAAACAAATCTGAGAAAATTGCGGCGACCGTTTCTTTTTTTTCCTTGAAATACGAACCGTCATCCACGATCTATAAACTTTCATTCTGAGATTTTTTTCACCTTTTTTTTCCCCGAGCCATTCCTCATTTCCTTACACCCTTTGAACTTTCAATCGGTCTCAAACCCAAACCCTTCATCATCATTATTTTCATCCTCTGATCCCATGGAATTGGGCGAATCCCACGTCACCGCCAAAGGTCTGGAGGCGCTTCAACTTGAAGGAACGCTCCTGACGAACAAATCACTGCGTCGATCTAAAGGAGGTACAAACCCTAACTCGACACTTGGCCAAATAGTTTGCATAGGAGATTTCGCACGATGTGGGTTTTTGCCTCCTCCTTCCGAATTTCTTCTTCTTCTTCTGAATTTCTATGGAATTCATCTCCTCCACTTGAACCCCAATTCCATCACTTTCCTCAGCATCTTTTCCCATCTCTGCGAGGCATACATTGGGGTTTTACCTTTCATAGATCTCTTTAGGTATTTCTATGAACTCCGGTGGAATGGAATCTCATAGAGTATTCGGTTGTTGCGGCTTCCGTCTTCGAGATGGGATGAAGGCCGAATATATTCCCTTCAACTGCCCTTCCTCATGAGGAGCATGGAGGTCTAGAGGGTTCTACTTCCATGTTGAAAACCAGCCCACTTGTCTTACTGTCCCAGACCAGAAACCCACACGTTCCCTCTTATGGACCTCCAAACCCTCCTTAACCCCAGCTCTCCAAAGTTTCATAGATAAAATCCACGAGCTTCGAGAACAAGGGTTGTCAGGGTATGAAGTTGCGGAAGACTTCATATGTTGTCGAATCCAGCCCCTGCAAGCCCGGGCTCACCATGTGTACAAGTTCACAGGGGTCGATGACGTAACGTGTGTATCATTCCGGGGTATACGTTCTTGCAACCTTCCTGACTTTACATCGTCCGAGAGCGACCTTTTCGACTTTAACATTTCCATCTCTTTGCAGAGCTTGATGACCTAACCATGGAAGCCCGGATTAGTCATCTAATCGCGGATGCTCCCGCAGGTCCGGATCAAACCGTCATCGCAATATGCGACCTCCCGTCTTTCGATCGAGACGCCGCCATCAACGTAAGTGATATCGACCACTACTTTTTATCTTCGAGCCTTGTTGTTTGAAAGAGTAGTAATCTAGATTTTACAGGCTTTACCTCTCACGGATACCATTAGTCCGCTCGTCGATCACTAAGTGTCCTCCTCTTTAAAAGACAAGGTGATTTCAGAGCAGGTCGCTGCCGAGAACACCCCCAGCGAGAGTGGGACAAAGCCCGCCAAGAGGAAATGGGCGGCTCTGCCCAAGCCCTCTGGTGCCGGCAGCCAAGCGCCCACTAGCGGCTCAACGGTGAAGTTCTTCCCTGTAGTCCATAACTATCTTGAGAAAGAATTCCTAATCCTGACTTACATATTATATAGGCCACCTCCGGCATCAAGTCTACCTTGCAAGGGAATAAGACGCTCCTGAAGCGAACCAAGCTCAAGTAAGCAACTGTTCTCATCCGCCTCCGTACTTCATCGTCCTCGCAACATCCTTTAACTCGTTTCCTTTAGTTGTAGTCCTTATCCCGCGACATCGGCGCAGAGCACCAGATGTGAGGGAACCATCCCAGCCCCTCCCCCCATCACAGTGTCCGCACCTGCTCCCCCTCCTTCTCTACCTGTCATCCCGTCCACCGTTGCCCCGCTTACCGCCGCCGAGAAGCTTGCAGAAGCAAGCCGCCTACTCCAGTCGGGCATGCGGGACGTCTTCACCAAAGTCGACCAGCTCCGAGTGGCGGCAACGACTTTAGGCAAGCGTACCTCCGAGCTGGAGAAGCAGCTAGCCGAGGTGCAACAGGACCTAACGAAGTTCAGGGACCTAGTTGCCGACTACAAGCAGCAGCGGCAAGGGTGGGAACGGCGGCTGGAGGAGGTGCAAGAGAACTTAGCCTCCCTCCGACAAGGGCTCCAAGACAACTACGGGCGGGCCGATACTGTGGCCCGTAGCTTAGGAGTACACGAGAAGGGTCCAGAGTTCCCTAACGAGACAACTGTCCTGTGTTCTCTGGGCACCCTTATCGGTCGGCTGGAGGGCGCGTCGACAAGGCACGCCGAGCAGGTCACTGAAGAGATGCGCACCGGTCTCCGGACCAGCGCGTGCCACGTTCTCGCGTGCTTCAAGCTCACGTACCCTGAGCTGAACCTGGAGGAGGCGTTGGAGAAGGGTGGAGCCGACAGTGCTCGCGAGGACGTGACCTCATTGACTTGGGGGACACCATTATTCCCTTTTTTGAGCAGTAAATGACGTTCTCTTGTAACTCATTTTAAGAACAATTCAATTAGACCTGTTGCGTTTTGAACACGATGTCCTTTTTCACCGTCTTTAATCTTTCATCACGGTTGTGCTGATCCCTTTGATGTATCGAGGACGAGGTCGTCCTACAAGGAGGATGTCCTCACGAGAATGAGATCGCGTCCCCTTCACCTCGCGCTTCCTTATCACCGAGCAACGACAATCGAGAACTGGTCGTCGTAAATGTCGGCGATGTGTTGGACCCACAGGGATCTCAACTTCAGTCCCTCGTCGAGCGGAACCAAGGTACGAGAACCCAACCTTTATAGTCCTTTTCCGCCCATGCACATGGAGGACTCTATCTAAGGTCATTTGTCTCGTGCAGATCTCGAGTACGACTTAGAAGAGCGAGAACATCGTGCATAGTATTGGAAGGCGAAGTTTGAGAGGGCGGATCTCGAGAGGATGTTGGACGCCGTCTGGAAGGATCAAGCTGTGGAAGCCCTTCGAGGTAGGGAAGTATGGATCGGAGCCTATCTCGAAGGCTATTGCCAATCACTCTAACGCCTTTGCGAAGAGCTGCGAGTACCTCGTCCTCCTCCCGAGAAATCCGTCAACGGACACCTGTCCTGGATGCGGAGTACGTGCGACAATCTCACGGGAATTGGGAAACGTATCGACAACAGCCTGAAACAGGAGTGTCTTCGTGCTAGCGATACGCAGGTGGTCACATTCTCGCTTGTATCCGAGATAGACATCCAGAGATAAGCATGTGTTTCCTTCAAGACAGGTTCTCATGTTCTCGGATGAGGGTGGACGAGATCGACCACTTGGTGTTGATCCTTGCTCCACTTGCCGAAGACGTTTTTGCCACCATGAACTGGCAGTGGCCCTCATGGTAGATGTTTTGTACCTAAGGAACACTTAATGTACATATTAGCATATTACGTTTGCATCAGGACTTAAGTAAGAATTGAAATCTTTGTCTTAAGTATTTGTAAATAGATAGTGTGCGAGTACTTCTTGTTCGGGCTGCCCTCAGCCTTTGGAGTGTGATACTCTCCCTAGCCCCCAGCTACGTCTGCAGAGAAGTCGTTCTCTATGGAGGTAGCTTAAATCTTATACCAGACCAAGTTGAAGTTTGCGAATACCTAGCCCCTAGCCGTGAAGTTGGAAAAACCAATTCCCGATTACATGGCTTAGTTAATATGATGCTAGTGAGCTCTCTAACATGACCAATTATGACATGGTCATTTGGCTCTACAGTGCCTGACATGACCTTATCTGCTTTGGGCATCCCCAACCGAGGTCTGTAGGACCTCGGAGGTATGTCAGACTAGCGTAAGAGGACAATAGGATTGACTTCGACACAAGGCAATATAAGGAAAGGGGATCATTGGGTAAAACTCCTTATGAAACAACTGGACTGAATTGGAATTATTATACTTTAAAAACTTACAGAATTTGATACATTCGATGTTTACACATAAAATTTACGTAGTTGATCATTGTTCCAGGAGTTTGCCAACTCGCGGCCCTCGTCGTCTACAATCTTGAACGCGCCTGGCCTTAGCACTTCGACCACTATGTACGGTCCCTCCCACATAGGTGAGAGGTTGTTTTGCCCTGCTTGATTCTGGACTCGTCGGAGGACGTAATCGCTGATGGTGAGTGTTCGGGCACGAACACATTTTTCGTGATAGCGACGTAAAACCTGTTGGTACATGGTTGCTCGAATGGCAACACGTTCTCAATGTTTTTCTAAGAGATTGACATCATCTGCTTGCTGCTCCTCCTAGTCCTTGTCTGAATATTGTTCAACTTGTGTAGACCGATGTCGCAACTCGGATGGGAGCATGGCTTCGGAACCGTACACGAGGAAGAACGGATTCTCTTTGGTGGAGGTTGTCGGGGTAGTACGGACGATCCACAGAATGGAAGGGAGTTCATCAACCCATTGTGTGTCATAGGCCAAAAGCCTATTGTACACATGTGTTTTGATCCCCTGGAGCACAGTGCCGTTAGCCCTCTCGACCTACCCATTGCTCTTTGGATGGGAGACTGATGCGAAACAGATTTTGACTCCTAGTTCGATGCAGTAGTCCTAGAAGGCGCCGCTGGTGAACTGGGAGCCATTGTCTGTCAAAATCCGATGTGGTAGTCCATATCTGCAAAATATCCCTCTCATGAACTTGATGGCGTGTTCGGCTTTGCTCTCTCTTGTTGGCTCTGCTTCAATCCACTTGGTGAATTTGTCGATAACCACGAACAAGAACTTGTAGCCGTCTTGTCCTCGAGGAAACAGTCCAAGGATGTCAAGCCCCAACATGAGAACGGCCAGGTGAGAGGGATAGTTTGGAGCGCTTGGGCCGGCATCTTGGTGTGTTTGCTGTGAAATTGACAAGCTTCACACCATTTTACCAAGTCGCAAGCGTCTTGAAGGGCCGTTGGCTAGAAAAATCCTTGTCGGAAGGACTTTCCGACTAGAGTTCGCCCGCCGACGTGTGATCCGCATATCCCTTCGTGGATATCGAGTAACAGATCTTTGTCGTTCTCGGGAGAGACACACTTGAGCAGGACTCCATTCGGCGCTTTTTTTGTATAAGTCGTTGCTGATCATACAATAAGCTTTTGCCTGGCGGGAGAGTTTTTCTGCCTCAGTGTCCTCGTTCGGGAGTTTGTTGTCATTTAAGAAGTTGATGAGCGGAATACGCCAGTCCTTTGTGGACTCGATGTCGGCGACAATATGAGTGACCTTTTCGGTAGCCCTGTGTTGTTCGCGGTGTCGGCTACGGTACCTTCATCGTTGGTGACCTTAACTAAGGGTCTTGTCAGGACGTCCAAAAAGGTTCCCGACTCTACCGGTTCTCTTTTGGAAGCGCGCCGAGCTTGGTTGTCGGCGTCGGTGTTGTCCTTACGATATACGCGTCGTACTTCAAGGCCGTCAAAATTTCGCTCGAGCTTCTTGTCTTCCGTGAGGTACTTGGTTAACTTGGGTTTGAGCATTTGTAGTCTTTTTGCACCTGGTTTGCAACTAACTCTGAGTCCCCTTTCCCAATTAGTCGCTTTACACCAAGTGTTGCTGCTGCCGCTCTTAACCCGGCGAGTAGTCCTTCGTACTCTGCGGTGTTGTTTGTAGCTCTGATGTTGAGGTGTATTGCATGTCTGAACTGATCCTCTACTGGAGATGTCAGAATGAATCCTGCCCCAGCCCCCTGGATGTTGAAGGCCCCATCGAAGACCATTGTCCATGTCTCATCATTTGTCTGGCCGCTTGAGGTGTTCTCAGGAACAGTCCAATTGGCCACGAAATCTGGAGAACCTGGGACTTGATGGCTGTACGTGGGATGAAGTTGATATCGAATTGGCTAATTTCGACGACCCATTTAGCAATGCGTCTGACGACATCCTTGTTCCTTATGACCTCGCCGAGTGGTTAAGACGATACAACCGTGACTTTATGGGCTTGGAAGTAATGGCGCAGTTTTCGTGATATCATAACTACGGCATACAACAACTTCTGAATTTGCGGATATCGAGTTTTGGCATCGTGGAGGGCCTCGCTGACATAGTACACTAGAAATTTTACTTTGTCCCTCTCAATGACGACCATAGTGCTAACAAAATAGGGTGTGGCAGTAATATAAAGAAATAGTTCTTCCATTGGCTGTGGGGCAACGAGTACAGGGGGGTTGGACAAGTACCGTTTGAGCGTGATAAATGTGTTCTCGGCATCCTGTGTCCACTCAAATCTATCCTCTTTTTTGAGTAAGGCGAAGAAAGACTGTCCTCGTTCTCCCATCCTGGCCACGAACTGGCTTAGCGATGCCATACATCCTGTGAGCTTCTAAATGTCCTTGAGCCTTGTCGGTGACTTCATATTCTCAATGGTCTTGATCTTGTCGAGATTTGCTTCAATTCCTCATCTAGAGACGAGAAACCCTAACAATTTCCCTGAAGGTACTCCAAACGTGCACTTCTCCGGGTTCTGCTTGAGCCGATGTCGCTGGAGGTTGTTGAATATTTCCCTCAGGTCATCGATTAACTTATCTTTTGTCCTTGTCTTGACCACGACATCATCGACGTATGCCTCCATGTTCCTGCCTATTTGGTCATCGAATGCCCCTTGTATTGCTCGTTGGTATGTGTTACTGGCATTGATTAATCCAATGGGCATCTTGGTGTAACAAAAGACACCAAAGGGTGTGATGAACGCGGTCTTCCCTTCGTCTTCTTTGGCCATACTGATCTGATGGTAGCCGGAGTAAGCATCAAGGAAGCTCAACAACTCGCAGCCGGCGGTGGAGTCTACCAGTTGGTCACTTGGGGCACGCCTTGTTAAGATCGGTGAAGTCTACACACATTCTCCATTTGCCGTTGGCCTTGCGCACCATTACCAGATTGGTTAGCCACTCTGGGTGGAGAACTTCTCTGATGAAGCCTGTTTTGAGAAGTTTATCCAACTCTTCTCGAATAGCCTCTTTTCGATCTTGTGCGAACCGCCGCAGCTTCTGCTTGACTGGCTTGGCATCAGGGCGCACCATCAACTTGTGCTCGATCACCTCCCTAGGGACTTCGGGCATGTCGGACGGTTGCCAAGCGAACACGTCAGCATTCTCATGAAGGAAGGTGATGAGCTCGAGTTCCTATTTGTTGTCGAGCGTTGCCCTGATTTTGACTGTTTTATCAGGGTTGCTACTGGTCAACAGGATGATCTTGACGGCACCGTCGGGCTTGGGTGCCTTGTTGGGTTTGCTCACTTTCCGAGGAGGCTCCGTAGTGGTGGTTGGCGTGGGAGTATGCTTGACCATGTCGAGGCTCCTCTTGTTGCATTGCACTGCTACTTTCACATTCCCGGGGATTGTGATTGTCCCTTTTGGTCCTGGCATCTTTAGAATTTGATACGCGTAGTGCGACACTGCCATAAACTTCGCAAGTGCTGTCCTTCCGAGAATAGCATTGTAGGCCGTATCAAATTCGGCTACATCAAAGGTGATTTGCTTTGTCCGGAAGTTGTTAGCTTGGCCAAACGTCACAGTTAGCATGATCTTTCCCAGTGGCTTAGATGATGACTCTGGAGTAATCCCATAGAAGGGTTGGTCGGAAACCATGAGCTCGCTTCTTAGGATGCCCATTGCGTCAAGTGTGCTGGTGAAGAGAAGGTTGATGGAGTTGCCGCCGTCAATGAGGACCCGTGCTACTCTAATGTTCTGGATGGTAGGCTCGACTACTATCGGGTATCGGTCTGGCACAATCGATGTTGTCAGATGATCATGTTCGGAGAACTCGATCTTCTGGTCAGACCACCTCATCTTGGCCGCAACTCCTATCAATGTAGAGCAGACTTCGCATTCTATCTTCTTATACTCCCTTTTAGAGGTGTACATCGTAGAACCGCCGAAGATGTGAGCTATGTGCAGGTTGAAGTCTAGGAACACGAGTTCGTTGTCGGACGAGAGATCATCAGTGCTCTTCTCGACTACACGAATTCGCTTTCCCTTTTCGAGGGTAATATGTTTCACCAACACCTTCTGGAAGACCAGACATACCTCCAGAGTATGCATATTGGTCTTGTGGATTGGACACCATTGTCGTATTGGTTCACCACCTTGAGGGGCTGGGTGCTATGGGGGTGGGTTCGCTTGCTCCGTAACAAGGACCTCTGTCTCCGCCTTGCGCTTCCCGTCTTTCTTGCGGTTTTGCCTCTTTTCTTGGTAGACGTTGGTGACTCCTTGTTGTCTGACTGCTTCTCCTTGACCACCTTATTCTTCCCATCCTTCCTCCTGAGGACGTCATCCGCGTGAGCGCATCTATCGATGATCTCGAACAACTTCATGGCCGAAGTGATTTGTCTTGTCGCTAGTTCTTGGATGGTGTACCAATCTTGGATGCCATACTTGAATGCGCGTATAACAGAAGCATCGGTGATCTCGGGGATCGTATTCCGGCATTCGTTAAAACGCTATATATAGCCCCTTAAGGATTCACCTGGGTTCTGTCTAAGGGCGTGTAGATCATCCTCAACTGCGTGTCGCTTGTATGTTCCTTGAAAATTCGCGACGAACTGCTGCCATAGATCTTCCCAAGAAGAAATTGAACGAGGTGGGAGGTGTACCAGCCATGACCGAGTGGACCCCTTCAACGCTGCTGGTAAGTAATTTGCCAATGCGTTGTCATCTGCGCCGACCACGTAGAGGACAGTTGAGTAAGCGTGCAAAAATTCCTCCGGATCAGTGTTGCCGTCGTATTTCTCTACTGCTACGGGACGGAATTTACTCAGCCATCGTACCTCGCACAAAGTAGGTACAAAAGCACGACATCCACCACCTAGGATGAAGGGTGGGCGATGTCCTCGCAGCCTGCAAGAACCGTCTCCTGTAGATGATGACAACGATGAAGGATCGCTGTGGTCGGGGGTGTGCGATCCCTTGATCTCTTGCCTTGTTCTCGGTCTCTCCTGGAATTTGGGGATCGCGAGTTCCGTCGCTGTTGGTTGTCATGATGTTGTCGTCGATCTCGATCATATCCGTCCTGCTGACTCTAACGATCCCGATGATCTCGATCGTTGTTACGTTTTCCTCGGTGGTCGTCGTCGTTTCGCCTCTCATTTCCTCGGTGTGGCGCC
The DNA here is from genome assembly GCA_008326285.1 of Oryza officinalis. Lineage (NCBI taxonomy): Eukaryota > Viridiplantae > Streptophyta > Magnoliopsida > Poales > Poaceae > Oryza > Oryza officinalis. The sequence goes on along the minus strand of BDMV01000002.1, from coordinate 46,791,761 downwards.
CGAGGTTGGTGATTGTCGACTTCGTTTTGATCTTGATGTTCTCGCCTTTGCCCATTCAAGTTGTTGCGGAGATCACGCTCACCTTGACGAGGAGGGGGTTGACTGTCATGTCTTCTCGGCGAAGCATTCCGGGGGTTACAACCTGGCTCCCGGCTTGGATGTGGGTTGTGGGCTTCCACCACGTCGTTGTCCTCCGATACCCGCTCTCCCCCTCGAGGGCACAGGTCTCGAGATGGACCTTGAGGGTGGGATCTGGTTGCGGCCAGGAAAGCGGAGTTTAGGTTTGCCACCGTTGACTATAACCTCTTGACCCAGACATCTACTTCTGGGAAGGTAACTGGGTCAAACGGAGTTTGTTTCAACAATGAGTTGACTACAGTGAAGTGCTCAACAGGGGTTCGAACCAGCTCCTCCTGTGGATATGATGTGTTGGGTGCGAGCGGTTCCTCCCCTGAACGTACCTCACCCTCTTCAGGCATGTCCTCGACGACCCCTTCAATTGCATTCACATCTCTCGGATAATTGGATCCCGAAGACTCTAGACTGTGAAGAACTGAGGGCTCATGAGGATCAATGCCAATGAATCCGACCAAGCGATCCGGGGTTTCCCTTAAGCCGTTGTCCACCGACATATCCTGAGATTGATCTCGATTCTAATGGATCAAACAACAAGGCATACGGACCATATGGCTAGTGATTTTCAAGAAGATCTTGTAGTCCGTAAGGGGGTAACTCTTTGATTTGTGAATTGGGCACCACACCTTGTATGGAGATGTGCGCTGGATATCTCGATCCTTACAGGCATCGAGTTTAGCCTTCACTTGCAATATCACCCGACATTCGATCAAAGAGTGTTGAGACGTCTTGTGGATCGAACACCAGGTGTCGTATTTAGCGGGAAACTTCCGTGTCGGCACCTGGCCCCCAGCCGATGTCTGGGGTTTGGCCGTTTCAGGAGTTCTCTAGGACGCTGAAGTCAATGTACTCCTCTTCTCTGACTGAACAAGAGGAGCACTTGATGAAAAGATGTTGTCGACTGTCCTCGCTGCACCGTTCTCGATCCCAGCTAGTATTGGGGAAGGCGAGATTGGAACCGCGACAAAGACTGGATAGACGATGGATCCGACTTGTGCCCAAACGTACGTCGACTGAGTAGGATCTCCCAAGCGAGGGCGAGTGTGGACGTTGTTGTCAAATAATCTTGAACTTGAAGTCATTTCGTCGAAACCTTGAGCACCAAGTCCCCCTACCTGGTGCGCCACTGTCGACGGTGTAGACTGCGACTACGGTATTTGAAGGGTATAGGGTTGGTACAAGGATCTACACGAAACGAGTTCAAGCACACACGAAGGCAAAGATTATAATGGTTCGAGCCCTTTGGAAGGTAATAGCTCTACTCCAGTTTATATGGGATTATGATGGAAACCACAGATAGTACAATAGAGAACAACGGAAAGTATCGAATACCGACAAGATCCCTACCGAGAACAAATCGACGAGATCCAAGCAGCGAGTTGTCTTCAAGTCCTTCGGATTACCTCTACTACTGGGTGGCTGGCACTATGATTCAATAATCTGGTACCCCTTGGGGGGTTTTGTATTTATACCTCAGACTGCCTTGTTCTCTAAGTAGAACTCGGAGAGTACTTTCAGCCAATAAAATCACAGAGATTGTATCCTCGCCGAATAGGACTCTAACACCTTCTATTCGAGGTATGATTTTCCTACACGTAGGCTGACTTCCATAATGATTAAGTAACCTTCCCGTATACTAAGGGTATATCGTATCTGTATACTTCATGACCCCAAGGATAGGAGGCATGCCTTATCCATAACCCTGATAGAACCTTAAGCTTAAGGCTCTTTTTGGTTGCATGAAGCTTAAGGTGTGCTCCTAGAATGGCTAAAGTTACAACATTAAATGCTTAAGGCTAACTTTTTGGTACATTGTGATTGCCCTTATGGATTGTGGATTATCTATCGTGCTATATAGCATTACCTTTTTCTAACATACTCATTCCATCGCAAAATAGATAAATCTAATATGAGATGTGACGAATCTGGAGAGGTGAATCTAGACAGATTTATAGTACTATAATGTCAGGGTTACCGATAAGGCATACCTCTTATCCTTGGGATTGTGAAGTATACGGATATGGTATATCCTTAGGATATGAGAAGGTTATCTTAAACATTATGGAATTCGGCTAATGAACAGGGGAATTGAATCCCAAATAGAAGATGTTAGAGATCTATTCGGGGAAGATACAATCTCTGTGATCTCGTAGGCCAAAAAGTACTCTCCGAGTTCTACTTGGAGGGCAAGGCAGTTTGCGGTATAAATACAAAGCCTCCCAGGGGGTACGGGATCATCGAATCATAGTACAAGTCACCACCATAGCAGAGACAATTCGGAGGACTTGAAGACAACTCGCCGCCTAGATCTCGTCGAGTCGTTCTCGATAGGGATCTCATCTGTACTTTATATTTCTGTTGTTCTCTATTGTAATCTCTGTGGTTTCATCATAATCTCATACAAACTGGAGTAGGGCTATTACCTTACGAGAGGCATGAACCAGTATAATCCTTGTCTTTTGTGTGCTTGATGTCGTTTCGTTTAGATCCTTGTATTAACGTATTCCAATATCCTCAGAATACGGTCTACGGATATAACACGTGGACATATAATATATCATATCCCGTATTAAATTTGTTTATTTTGAAATGAAGGGAGTAAAGCCAAAGAGAACTGCTCGATTTCAGCGAGGACATCCCACGCGCCCAACTGCAGTAGGTGGCTGGCTTCCACCAGCTGGTCTACCGCGGTAAGCGGTATGACAGCAGCGGAGGTGCCAGGCGGAGGAAGAGGAGGAGCGGATGCGGCGACAGTGACTAAGGGAGGGGCGGAGCTCGTGTCCCTGTGACCGGTACTGTGGGCCGAGGTCGCGAAGGAGGGGCTACAACAGGAAGAAACATACGTCTTAGAAGGCGTTGCGAGAACACCAAACACAGAATTGATAAAGACGGTCACTTACTTGGGCTTGGGCCGCTTCAGGAGCATCTTATTTCCCAGTGAGGAAGTTTTTGTGTCGGAAGTGGTTTGCAAGATATGTAAGTCAGGACCAAAGATTCTCCTCGGGTTAGTTTATGGAATACAGGGAACAGGATTTACCTCTGAGTCACTTGTCGGCGTCAATTTTCCTGCACCGAACGGCTTGGTTAAAGCCACCCACCTCCTCTTGGAGGGTTTCGATCCACTGCCGCTGGGAGCGTTCCCGGTAGTGACTTGCTCCGAGATCGCCTTCTCTTTTAGAGAAGATGATACCTAGTGGTCGGTGAGTGGGCCAATGATGTTCGTCAGTTAATGCCAAATTCTTGCGTCAACATCGTCAGAGGCAGGACCTGCAAGGCTTAGATTACTACTCTTTCGAAAAACAATACCCAAAAAGAAAAAACAATGATCTAAGTCACTTACGTTGATAGTGGCGTCCCTGTCCGAGGACGGGAGGTCGCAAAGCAGGTTGACGGTGTTGTCCGGGTCTGATGGAGCATCGGTAACCAGGTGACCGACCCGAGTGACCACGGTTGCGTCATCGAGTTCTGCAAACGAAACAGCAATGATATGTCAGGAGAATCAGTCATAATCGGAGTGAGGTCGGGAGGGTTACGAAATGCATGCCCCGAACTAATATCCGTGTCTCATCTTGTACCCCCGTGAACTCGTACACGGGATGATCACGAGCTTGGAGGGGTTGAATTCGACGACGTATGAAGTCTTCAGCGACTTTATACCCCGACAACCCCTGTTCTCGGAGCTCATGGATTTTGTCTACGAAGCTTTTGAGGGAAGGGGTTAGAGAAGGTTTGGATGTCCATAAAGGGGTATGTATTCCACCTTCATCCCATCTCAGAGGCAGAAGCCGCAATAGTCGGAGATTCTACGGGACTCCATCGATCTGAGTTCATAAAAGTATCTAAATAGATCTAGGAAAGGCGATACCCCAAGGTATGCCTCGCAAAGGTGTGTAAAGATACTGAGAAAGGTGTGGATGAGAAAACACGACGGCTTAGGAGTTCTGCTTAGCTCCAATGCAAGTCCAAATCTTGCTTTCGGGTTCAGGGCGTGCCAGTTGGTTTGATCCTACAACCAACAAGATATACAGTAAAACAATGTTAGTAAATGATAGCCGATCGGCTGGTAGGCCGATAACGTATCGTGGAAACCTAGCCGATGCATGGACTAAATCGGCTGTAAGGTGAAGAATGCTATAGATAAACTAGATTTAGATTAAGTATAATCATAAACAACTTTTTCTTAACAGGATCAATCGTATAGGTCGAACCCAATCGATGCAGCACAAGATTGATGTATTTTAAAGTCAATTGTCATATGATTATAAAACCTAAATAACTAGCTGATGAATAAATGTTGTATATTAAACCCAAAACAATCATGATCGGCCGTAGAAATAAATAGCATGCAATCACTCACTTAATCTTTCTCTTAGATGCAAGTAATTATAGATCGGACCCAACCGAGACAGTATTAATTACTTATAATCAAGATCATATAAATCAATGATTACATGTGTTAACGACGGATTTTGGTAATCGACTTGGAAGTAAAAGAGAAAACCGAAGCAGAGAAGAAGGATTGAGTTGGAGTCAGACCAGGCTTCGTATCGGACTCGGTAACTGTATCGGACTGGGGAGGTGCTGCCAGAAAGGACGTATCGGCCGATACGGATTCGATGTGATTGTTGGCCGATACGGGTTGTACGTTGACAGAGTCAGCGTGGGCTTGGTCTGGGTTCAAGATAAGCTTTAAGGGAGTTGCCAAATAGAGATAAAGCTCAGTTTTAGGCAATTGTATTTTGTAAATCAAGTAGGTTTATGTCACACCCTGAGGTTCTCCCAAATCGTAAAAATCGAATTTAATAATTTATCTGAGAAATTGTTTAATTAAATCTGGAGAAAAACCCAATTAAATGATGCATTAAAGAAGTGAAAATGGCAAGGTGGAATTTTTCTTGAGTTCCCCATGTCAAAATACATTAACAGGATTTTTAGTGGAATTTTCAGAGCCCTAAAAATAATTTTAACCAATTAAAAACCCTCAAGCGCAATAAATAAATCCCTGGGAAAATTCTTCTTCTTTTTCTCCTCCTTTTTCCTTTTTGGGCCGACGGCCCATCCTTGTTTCCTCCCGGGCCGGCCCAAGCCGCCCGCTCGGCCGCCGCTCGCCCTCCCCTCCTCGGCCCAAGGCGGCCCAAGGCCGTCACCGCCTCCCCGCGCCCCTCCTCCTTCCCGGGCCGGCCCGAGGCCACGGCCCGAGCCGCCCGGAAGTCGCCGCGCCTCTCCCGCGCCGCTCGCACGCTGACGCGTGGGCCCGCGCCCGAGTCGTCTCCGACTCGGCCGGCGCCGCCACCCCCCCCCGCGCCACCGTGTTTCGCGGGGACTCCGCAACCGCTGCCGCCCGTGCCCTAGTCCCTCCCTATTTATTTCCCCACGCCGCGACCCCTCTCCCGTTTCCCGAGCGCCGCCGCCTCTCCCCAAAACCCTAAAGCCGCGCCGCCGCCGTCTTCCGTCGTCGGTAAGCACCGCCGCCGCTGCCCCTTTTCCCCTCTCCGCCGCCGCCGTGCGCGCGCCCGCTCCGCCGCTCGGTTGCCGCCCCGCGTGGCCGTCGCGCCGCTTCGCCGCCGCCCGCGAGCCGCCGCTCCACCGTCTCCCGGGCCGCGCCGCGCAAACCCTAGCGCCGCCGCGCGCCATGGCCGGCTCGGTCGAGCCCGAGCCCGGCCGCTCGGCCGTCCGCGCGCCTCAGCCGCCCGGGCCGATCTGGGCCGTCCGCGCTCGCCCGCGTGGCCGCCGCGTCACCCGTGCCGCGCCGCCGCGTGGCCGCCGTGTCGACGCCACGTGTGCGCCACGTGGTGTGCAGCCGCCGCCGCCGCGGCTGACGTCAGCCCTAACCGTGACGTCAGCATGACGTCAGCCCTAAGGGTTTATTGCACAATAAATAATTAAGGTTTTTTCTGTTATAGTAAAAACACAGTTAATCTTCAAAAATTCATAACTAATTCATCCGGACTCCATTTTAGTCCGTTCAAGTCTCAGAAAATTCATAAAAATGTCTAGAATCCATTAAAAATAGTTTTGTTCTCTGTTTTAGTAGACTTATAGCATGTATTGTTGTTTGCTTTGTTTGTCACGTAGATTCCGGTAATTCCGACGCTTCCGTTTACTTCGAGGTCGTTGCCGAAGTCGACCCAGCGCAAGAGCAAGACAAGTCATACTTATTCATTTGATCATGTTGTACCTAAATTGCGAAACAGTCTTATTTTTCTCTAAATACTGCATTGTTTTATAATGTCATCTATGGGATAGTTTACCTATTGTACTCAGCCTTATATTGCAATTACCTTATTCCTTTGATAGCTTGGGAAATAATTTGAGTAGTTGCTACAATAGAACTTGCTTAGCCTTGCTTAGAAACATTAGCTCACTATTGAGATAATTAAAGCTTCATTAATATTTAGTGATGGTTATTTCATGTTGGCTCGCGATGGTTAATCGTGGGTGATTTAATCATTGTTTCAACTAAAATCTTGATTAATGGTGGGTTGTGAGCACATGGTTTTGATGGTCATGCTCATGACAATTAAGGACCGGTTCGCGGGAAACCCTGAAAGAATTACCGTACTTTCCACAAGCCAGCGTGGGTAATGGCTGGATTTGGAGTATAGCTTTTTCCTAGCCGACGTTCCCCGGAAAGGGTGGGCGTGATGGAGTTGGTTCGGCCGGGGATATACCGGTTGACCGGCTGCCGGATTCACCAAGGCACGAGGGGGGCTGCCTGCTGCCGGAAAGGGAGCAGGGGCGAAACCTGAGGTGTGGTGCGCTTGGTTAGGAAGGGTTATGCGAAGGGTCCTGTCACAGCTCCTTTTCCGGTGTACCATGGTGGTATGTCGGCGCACGGTAACGTGTCGTAGGACTGTGTCTTGTGGGTACAGTTGTACACCTCTGATCAGAGTAAAACTATTCGAATAGCCGTGCCCGCGGTTATGGGCGATCAACCAGATTCACCGTGATTAGTTGAATTCTTTAATAATTGGAATTAATGGAACTGGTGTAGTTCAGATGGGGGTTTGGGCCTGTCGCAACGTGGTGTAGCGTTGGACAGTGATGGTTTAATTTTGATTAATTTACTTAACTGTTTTACTGCTTTCAACTATTGTTTTTAAATGCGTATTTTATGCAAAATAGCCTTTGCAGCTCTCCTTTGTTATTACTTGCATCATTATTATTTTCGTTTCCGGTATGACTTGTTGAGTACAGTGGGTAGTACTCAGTCTTGCTTTATTTTCCCCACACCAGAGTTGAAGTATGTTTCAGAGGAAGACTTTTCAGAGGAGTAGGCTTGTTGCTACCGTTGAGGAGTGCCTGTGGAGTGGAGTCGCTACGTCGCGAGTGTTTAGTTTATTAGAATAGTTTGTTTCCTTTTTCCGCTGCAGTTTTGTAAGAGATTTTTATTGTTTTATAAGATGTGGATCTGTATGGCAACTTTGTCATTTGTGTACCCTGGCTGGTCCTGGATAGGGATTTTAATACACAATTTGCTTTGGAAATTCTGGTAGTGAATTTCTGGGCGTGACAGTTTAGATCTAATCTGTGGCAAGAGTCTGTCGTGAAGACTTGTTGTTTGTTAGAGATAAGATCGTGTCCTACAAAGACCCTGTTGTAATCTCGGGTATAAATATCCCGGTAGTTTGTACATAGAAACTCTCTCACAATTCAACAAATCAGTTCAATCTTTTTCGGCGCATCGCCAACCCTCGCAAGAGGTTTTCTTTGACGAGTTCTTGCTTCCCTGGAGCAGAGGTAAGAACTGGTTCCCGACGATTTGCATCGTCGGGGCTAGCGTGTCGCTTTAGACACGTTGAGCCTCGATGATGTGATCGTCGTTTATCATGTCTTGGATAGTTTTGACAGGTGTTTTAATTACGCCTCGCTAGTGACGTACTCGTTTTAGGGTTTGTTGCCGACGATGGTTTAATTTTTATGCTTGGCTAAATTGTTCAATGCATCTACCATCCCAAAAGCAATCGACGGCTTGATTTTCTTTGTGTTAAGTCTCGATTCACACTTTGAGTTGCCATCGACCTTAGTCGTGTTTTGAGATCTAACACAAAGCCTGCTTTTGATTGTAATTAAGGATAGCGCTGGGGTTTCAGCCGGTTTTACTTAGTGCATGTGATTATTTATGTTTTTGCATGTATTTGCCAGTTATACATGCGGATCGACGAATATAAACATATCGGTCGCAGGGTGTCCTTAAGATTTCTCTGTGGTTGGTGTATTTATATCGGCCGATTGGCTTGTATAAGTTTACACTAGGGTATTAGCTAGTGTATTTATCTTCATGATACCCTCATCGGCCGGTTCCAGTAATTTGCTTTAGACATGTTAATATGGGCCGATGAGATTAGATTTTTTCAATTTACTTATTATCTTGAGTAAGCCGATACAACTCTGCCCTATCGGCCGGGCTATAACAATGTGACATCGGCTTATCGGCCGATTGACCATTGTTTTCTGACATGGTTTACTTGTTTCTTGTTGATTGCAGATCAAATCAACTGGCATGCTCCACGCATCGCCGGGCAAGCCATTTGGACCTGCACTGGAGTTAAGCAGACCTCCCAGGCCGCCGTGGTAACGCGGAACCCGTTTGGTTGCTGGACGGGTCGAAATTCTGCGCCAACACGCTTTTGGCACGCCTGGTGGGACCAAAAAACGCAAACTCTGCAACAGCAACAAATCTCCTCGAGATGTCAAAGCAGGCCGAGTTCTCCGAGGAGAACGTCGTCCTTGTAACCGCTGACCAGCTCAACGCAGAGCAAAAGGCTAAGATGGAGAAGCTGGTCGAGCAGTTCCAGAATATGTACCTGCAAACATATTCTAGGACTCGGCAAGACACCTTGATCCAGAAATCCAAGGTAGTTATGCCGAGTCCTGGAGATGGAGCTGGCACATCGGCGGCGGCGCACGACCACACCATCAAGACTGAAGATACTGCAGCGCCGACGTTGCAAGACAGGATTGACTCCGCAGTTCATTCTGCGCTAGTCAACCAGTCTGGGATCCTGGTGAACACATTGACCAATACGGTCAAATCGATCCTAGAAGGGTCAATTCACCAGTACAAGCCTTAGTGGCCGATTTTCTTACCAGAAAATAAGTTCCCTGCCTATCGGACCATGAGGAACGACCTGAGCACGGTTCAGCCGACAGCGCCGGTGCCACCCCCATCGGCGCAGCCAACAACAACACTGCCATTGGTCCTCACCTGGCAGACAGGAGGGAGCCCTCAGCACAACACGGAAGAACAATATGCACAGTGGACCAAGGGGAAGCAACCAGTGATCGAGCCGATGCAGCAAGTTCCTGTTCACCAGCCATCGGCCGGACAGCCACAAGCCCTGGTGTTCAACAATCCTCCACCTCAAGCTGCATACAACATGCCACAAGGCTATCAGCAACACATCGCAGGGCAGCATGGCGCACAGAATCTTGATCACCACTACCAGCTGTACTCCCCCAGGCAGTATCAAGTAGAGGGCTTGCAGCAATCATATCAGCAAGACCTCCCACATCGGCCCGCAGTATACTGGGCCGATATGATAGCCGAAGTGATGCGAGATCAATTCGGCTTGAAGCCCAAGGAAAATTCTACTGTGTATCGGCACCCGTATCTCGAGGAGTTTGACAGAGTGCCATTACTAGGCCGATACAAGATCCCGGACTTCTTCACGTTTTCGGGGCAGGACAACGTCTCAACATATGAACATGTCAGCCGATTCCTAGCACAGTGCGGGGAGGCATCAGCTATCGAGGCGTTGAGGGTGAGGTTTTTTCCTCTGTCCTTATCAGGGTCTGCATTCACGTGGTTTTCATCTTTACCCTGCAATTCCATCAGAGGATGGATAGATCTGGAGAAACAGTTTCACAGGTATTTCTACAATGGCGTACAAGAGATGAAACTGTCCGATCTAACTGCCATCAGGCAACGAGTGGATGAATCGGTCCCAGAGTATATCCAAAGGTTTAGAGACATAAGGAACAGGTGTTACAGCCTCAGCTTGACCGATTCCCAGTTGGCCGATTTGGCATTTCAAGGATTGCTAGGGCCGATACGCGAGAGGTTCTCCTCGCAGGAATTTGAAAGCCTAGCCCAGCTAGCACAACGGGTATCGGCCCACGAACAACGATTCCAGGAGGCAAAGAAGTTTGTAAAGAAAATCAACACAGTTTATCAGTATGCCTCCAACGACGACGACGAGGAAGATGTTGATGTCGACTTGGCCGAGTGGGCCCGGATGAGGAAGCCGACAACTTGCCAATGGGCCAAGAAGGGCGACAAGGAGGATAAATACGACTTCGACATCAACAAGGCCGATAAGATATTTAATCTACTGTTGCAAGAAAAGCAAATTCAGTTGCCAGTAGGTCACGTATTGCCGTCGGCCGAAGAGATTAAGAAGAGAAGATATTGCAAGTGGCACAACTCTTATTCACACCACACAAATGAGTGCAAGATCTTCCGACTACAGATTCAATCGGCTATCGAACAAGGCAGGATTAAGATTGACGACGCCAAGAAGCCGATGAAGATAGAAGGACGCCCATTCCTAGTCAACATGGTGCGGGCGGACAAGGCCGATGGCGGTGGCCATCGGACTGGCAAGCGACCTTATCAGACCTCTGAGGGCCTGATCAGAAAGTACCAGCGGAGGCAAGAAGAACAAGCTCAAGACTGCGCCGATCAAGACAACTCTTACGACCCACATTGGGAGTGCGAGTTTTTCCGGTTCTGCTGGAATGAGGGGATGAGGTTGCCATCCATCCAGGAGTGCCCTACGTGCAATGAGGTAAAAGATTCCTATCAGGGCAGCTCAAGCAGGCAAGCGCATCGGCCGGCCAAGCAAAGAAAATCTGTGCATGAAAGGCTAGGGCTGATGCGTCAAGAGCAACATACAGAAGAAGAGGAGCAAGTCCAGAACCCCCAATGGTGCCCAAGCGATGTATTCACAAAGACACAAAAACGGCGGGTTCAGAGGCTAAGGAGAAAGGAACAAATCCAGGAGCGACAGGCAGAGATAGCCCATCGGCCAGCCAAGACCAAAAAGGAGTGGAGGATAAAGTCCACGGTGGTCAAGGCCGATGAGGGCACTTCCAACACAGCTCGGGCTTCTTCGGCTTCAAAAGGTAAAAGAGTGGCATCGACGCCTGTTAATATGGTTTTCATATTGCCAGCAGAGTACAGCGTGCAGGCGGCTAATGAAGCGATGGCCGACGACGAACAATCTTCGGCCAGACTATAGTTGTCACCAGACCAAGCCATCTTCGACAAGCCAGTTGACGCTAGCTACAGACACTTGCGGCCGTTATATATCAAGGGATTCATCAATGGGCGGCCGATGACAAAGATGTTGGTCGATGGCGCTGCGGCGGTCAATTTAATGCCATACACAACCTTCAGGAAGCTTGGGAAGGTACCTGAAGACCTTATCAAGACCAACATGATATTAAAGGACTTCGGTGGCAACGCGTCCGAGGCGAAGCGGGTCCTAAACGTGGAACTCACCGTGGGCAGCAAAACAATACCCACCACCTTCTTCGTCTTCGACGGAAAGGGTTTCTACAGCCTGTTGTTGGGACGGGATTGGATCCACGTAAATTGTTGCGTCCCTTCAACGATGCACCAATGCCTCATGCAATGGCAAGGGGACCAGGTTGAGATCGTGCAGGCCGATCGGTCAGGACACGTGGCCAATGCCGATCTCGCAGTATGGGAAATGGAGGGAATCGACTGCTTGTCCGGGCGAGTCTGGGACGCCGATTTCCTCAAGGTAACTGATTGCGATATCGAGACGATTGAGGATCAAGACAAGCGGTTACTTTAGCACAGATGAGTCGTCCGCCGTTGAAGACGAACAAGCTAGTCCCTACACAGATGATGCGGTGGACGAGCTAGATGGCAAGTTGGGACAGGGTTTTACATTGGCCGATGAACTTGAAGAGATTGATATAGGGATAGGTGATAGGCCTAGGCCGACGTATGTAAGTGCTAACTTGCCAAAGGAATACAAGAATAATTTGATAAATCTTTTGACGGAATTCGTGGATTGTTTTGCATGGAAATATCATGAGATGCCAGGATTAAGCCGATCGATTGTAGAACATCGGCTACCAATTAAACCAGGCTATCGGCCTTTTAAACAAACTCCTCGGAGATTTAAGGCCGATATGCACGAAGCTATCAAAGCAGAGATCACAAGGCTTTACGACGCTAACTTTATCAGACCCTGCCGGTACGCGGAGTGGGTCTCCAACATAGTTCCAGTGTTGAAAAAGAACGGCAAGCTAAGAGTATGCATCGATTTCAGAGATCTCAATAAGGCAACGCCAAAAGACAAGTACCCTATGCCATTGGCCGATTTGCTAGTCGACGCTGCATCTGGGCATAAGGTTATCAGTTTTATGGATGGAAATACGGGCTACAATCAGATCTTTATGGCTAAGGAAGACATTCACAAGACAGCTTTCCGATGCCCGGGGGCAATCGGCCTGTATGGATGGGTAGTCATGACATTTGGTTTGAAGAATGCTGGAGCAACGTATCAGAGGGCTATGAATTATATTTTTCATGATCTTATCAGCTCTTTGATTGAAGTTTATATTGATGATGTCGTCGTGAAGTCAAGAGAGTATAATATGCACTTGGCCGATTTACGCAAAGTGCTAGAAAGGACAAGGAAATATGGTTTGAAGATGAACCCTAACAAGTGTGCCTTTGGCGTATCGGCCGGCCAATTTTTGGGTTTCTTGGTCCATGAGAGAGGAATTGAAATTACACAGAAGAATATTGATGCCATCCAGAAAATCAAACCTCCAGAAAACAAGACCAAGTTACAATCTCTGCTCGAGAAGATTAATTTCGTCCGGCGTTTTATATCAAATCTATCAGGCAGAATAGAGTCATTCACTCCACTGTTGAAGACAAAGGACGACCAGGATTTCGTATGGGGTGATAAGCAGCAGAAGGCGCTGGACGATATCAAGGAGTATTTAACCTCTCCGCCAGTTCTAATCCCTCCACAGAAAGGGGTCCGTTCAGACTGTACCTATCGGCCGATGAGAAATCTCTCGGCTCAGTCTTGGTTCAAGATATTGATGGTAAGGAAAGAGCTATTTTTTATCTCAGTAGGAGGATGTTAGACGCTGAGACAAGGTACACGCCGGTGGAGAAATTATGTTTGTGCTTATATTTTTCATGTACTAAGTTGAGGCATTATTTACTTTCCAACGAGTGCATTGTGGTAAGTAAGGCCGATGTGATGAAATACATGTTATCGGCCCCTGTGTTAAAGGGAAGAATTGGGAAGTGGACTTTTGCCTTAACAGAGTTTGATCTCAGGTATGAATCGGCCAAAGCAGTCAAAGGACAAGCCCTGGCCGATTTCATTGTTCAACACAGAGATGAGTCAGTTGCATATGCAGATATTGTGCCATGGACATTGTATTTTGATGGATCCGTCTGCAGACATGGATGCGGTATCGGCCTAGTTATCATATCCCCTCGGGGGGCAAGTTTTGAGTTTGCTTTTACTATCAAGCCTTATTATACTAACAATCAAGCAGAGTATGAAGCAGTGCTTAAAGGCTTGCAGTTATTACGAGAAGTCGAGGCCGATTCCGTAGAGATCATTGGTGATTCACAACTGGTAATTAATCAACTTTCTGGGGCGTATGAATGCAAGAATGATATTCTCAGAGTCTACAACGAGGAGTGCAAGGAGTTACTACAAGGTTTTAAGATTGTGACGATGAGGCATATACCCAGGAAGCAGAACTTCGTGGCCAACGATTTAGCTCAGGGGGCATCGGGATACAGGCTGATGGCTAAAGATGTTCAGATTCAGATCGCTCTTGTGCATGCCGATGATTGGAGATTTGATATCATCGAGTATTTGAGAAATCCTTCTCAATCGACGTCACGAAGAATGAAGTATAAAGTTTTACATTATGTCTTACTGGACGATGACTTGTATTATCGGACGATTGATGGCGTCATACTCAAGTGCCTAGGTCCCGAGGGGGCCAAAATTGTTATGAGTGAAGTACACGAAGGGATTTGTGGAACCCATCAATCGGCCCATAAAATGAGATGGCTGTTGAAGTGCGTCGGATATTTTTGGCCAACCATGCTAGAGGATTGTTTCAAGTATTATAAAGGATGTTAGGATTGTCAGAAATTTGGAGTAATTCAGAGAGCACCGGCATCGGCTATGCATCCAATCATAAAGCCGTGGCCGTTCCGTGGATGGGGAATAGATATGATCGGCCAGATCAACCCGCCATCAAGCAAGGGACACAAATATATCTTAGTGGCTACAGATTACTTCACAAAGTGGGTTGAGCCCGCATTGCCTAGCAGCTATCATTGGGTTGTAAAACTCATAGGACAGGCTGGTGCTTCTTCCCTGAAATATGCCTACTGGGAGCAGGCATAGAGTGAGGCCGATCATGAATAATTCCCGTGACTCCATGTCATCATTTATCAAGCTCAACTGGAGGTCGTCAGGGAGTTCAAAATCTCGGTCCGATGTATAGACAAACATGTCCATCCTGGCTGATGGAGGGCCGGTGAAGAAACGAATGAACCATGTGGACATGTCTTCGGCCAATTGGTCTGCACCTGGATAGACGGAGGCTGCTTCCCCATAGGACATGCATCGTCTGCTCCTCAGATCTTCGTGATCGGCATATTTCAATGGGAAACGCGAATCCGATAGAGGTGGCCGATCAACCATGGTGTTAGTGTGAATGGTTAGCCAGAGTTGAATGAACCACCATGGTCCTCCATGTGCCACGGTCTGTTTTAGCATCAAATCTTGCGTGGCGATATGGAGTAGCCGATATACAGCTCCCAAGAGGTATCGGCCTAGAGGGATTTGCTTCTTGTTGACCAGGGCCTGAGCCAAGTGTTGACAGTTTGTAGTGGGGCCGCAGGTCGATCCACAGATGACAAATCTTTCCAACCACAATGTCAGGAAGGCTACATGTTGTCGCTCTGAGACCGATCCTTGTTCCATGTGTTCAGAAATGTACCCAGACCAGCCTCCAATTTTCTTGGTCTTCAACTTGTGGCTGCTGTTTATCAGGAGGCTGAAGGGATTGACCTCAGAGTCGATATCTAGTCCTGTCAGTATCTTGACATCTACAAGGGTGGGGGTCATCGGACCCTGCTTGAACATGAAGGCATTCAAGGTACTGGACTAGAAGTAGCTAGCAGCCGACATGAGTGGCTCATTCTTCTTGGTATCGGCCAGGGACAGAGTTATGCATTGGCTGATCCCAATCTCGTCCCAGTGGACTTGCTTGGTGGCAGCAATCCTTTTATGCCAGGTTCTGTATCCGTTCAGCTTCGACGGCCACGACCTGAAGGTATGTTTCCATGTAGAAACAGTGGGCTTGGCTTGCCTGAAGGAGATTCTGTCAGTCTCGGCGTTGATTAGCCAAGTCGGGTCACAGTCGCCCATGGGGCCTAGCAGAAAGCGGTGAGATTTGTCATCGGTGGGGATTAAGATTTGGTTTTTGAAGGCCTAAATCATGAGAATGGCGATGAAGATATAAGACCCGGGGGGCAGAGAGTAAAAACCTTAACTTGGAGAAATCGGCGGAAAAGGTAATAATGCGGACTTTGAAGGAATTGACTTACCGCAGGGATCTCAGAGGCGTAGAACGGGGCAGAGGCCATCGTTGTCGTTGAAGGGGTCGCTGTGAAGGGGGTCGATGTTGACGGAACGCCGAGGGGTCGCCGGAGTTGAGAAACGTGAAGGATTTGTTGAATCGGCGACGGAAGGATTCGAATCTGGATCTGCGCGGTTTTCAGATTAGACCTAGCAAAGAAGTCGATGGGTTCCTTGGAGCTAATTCCGCCACATTATATAATGAAGCGGAATTGGGGGGCATGTGTTAACGACGGATTTTGGTAATCGACTTGGAAGTGGAAGGGGAACCGAAGCAGAGAGGAAAGATTGAGTTGGAGACAGACCAGGTTTCGTATCGGACCCGGTGGTCGTATCGGACTGGGAAAGGCGTTGCCATAAAGAGCATATCGGCCGATTCAGATTCAGTCTGGTGGTGGGCCGATACGGGTTGTAAGTTGACAGCGTTGACGTGGGCTTGGTCTGGGCTTGAGATAAGCTTTAAAGGGGTTGCCAAATAGAGATAAAGCTCGGTTTTAGGCAATTGTATCTTATAAATTAGGTAGTTTAGATCTAATCTGTGGCTAGAAGTCTGCCGCAAAGACTTGTTTGTTAGTTGTAGATAAGATCGTACCCGACAAGGGGTCTGTTGTAATCTCGGGTATAAATATCCCGATAGTTTGTACATGTAATCTGTCTCAATCAATCAAAACATACAACCAATTCAATCTACTTTCGGCGCATCGCCAACCCTCGTAAGAGGTTGATCTTGACGAGTTCTTGCCTTCCCAGAGCAAAGGTAAGAACTCGTCCCCAACGATTGGCATCGTCGGGGCTAGCGTGTCGCTTTAGGCACGTTAAGCCTCGATGATGTGATCGTCGTCTATCGTGTTTTGAGTAATCTTGATAGGCGTCTTAATTATGCTTCGCCGGTAGTATATTCGTTTTAGGGTTTATTGCCGACGACGGTTTAATTATTATGCTTGGTTAGATTATTTGATGCATTTACCATCCCCAAAAGCAATCGACGGCTTGATTTTCTTTGTGTTAAGTCTCGATTCACACTTTGAGTTGCTATCGATCTTAGTCCTGTTTCGAGATCTAACACGAAGCCTGTTTTCGATTGTAATTAAGGATAGCGCCGGGGTTTCAGCCGGTCTTACCTAATGCATGTGATTACTTATGTTTTTTGCATGTGTTTGCCACTTATACATGTGGATCGACGAATATAAATATATCGGTTGTAGGGTGTCTTCAAGATGTCTCTGTGATTGGTGTAGTTATATTGGCCGATTGGCTTGTATAAATTTGCACTAGGGTAATAGCTAGTGTGTTTATCTTCATGAAATCCTCATCGGCTGCTTCTAGTAATTTGCCTTAGACATGTTAAAATAGGCCGATAAGATTAGATCTGTTTCAATTTACTTATTATCTTGAGTAAGCCGATACAGTTTTGCCCTATCGGCTGGGCTATAACAATGTGACATCGGCCTACCGGCCGATCGACCATTGTTTCTTGATATGGTTTACTTGTTTCTTGTTGATTGCAGATCAAATCAACTGGCACGCTCTGCGCCTGACTAGGCAAGCCAATTTGGACCTGCACTGGAGTTAAGCAGATCTCCCAGGCCGCCGTGGTAACGCGGAACCCGTTTTGTCGCTGGACGGGTCCAAATTCTGCGCCAACACGAGCCTAATGCTCGGAGCGGCTCCTGTGATCGGTGGAGTCATAGCTGGGCTCCTACTCATCTCGTGGCTCCTCTGAACGGCTCCTGGAGTCGGCCATGACGGTGTCACCGCTGGTTGGCTCTGAGCTAGAACCACTGTCGTTGCTGCCGCTGGATGTGGCACGCAACCAACCTCCACTTAATTAAATGCATTTATCAATTGGGGTTTTCTCTAGGTTAATTAAACAAATTCTTTTAGGCGATTTATTTAATGAATTTAAAGCTAGAAGAAGAAACTCCAGGGTGTGACATGGCCCCCGCCCCTGGACGTAGCGGGACGAAGAGGAAGCGTTGGCCCACGCTGCCAAAGACCTCGGGGACGAGGAAGCTGGCGCGGACCGGTGGTACCAAGGTGAGACTTTTAAACTCAGGTTCTCTGTCAAATTACAATAGTCGTTTTCGTTCTCACCCTTTCTTTTCTAGGGACTACCTCTAGCGCAAAGCTGGCCCTCATGAAGAAGACACAGCTATTAAAGAAGCAAAAAACCGGGTAAGTGAAAGTCTGTCCTACCGAGATCTATCTTTCTCCGTCCTCTGTAGTAATGTGACTTCTTTGATTGCATCCCCTCCCCTTCCAACTCAGGCCAAAGCACTGGGACCTGAGAAGAGACGAGCTCCAAATCGCCCCTCTCGACTGCCGTTCTGCCCTCGCATCTCCCCTCGGCCAGTGCCCTTACGATCTCGGGGCTGTCTTCATCCATCGACAAGCTTTTACACGCTTGTCGGCTGATTGAGACGAGCACCCCAAATCTTACCACTAAGATTGGATGGCTTGGGAAAGCCGCGTCTATGGCTGACGACCGCGTCGCTACGCTAGAAGCCCAGCTCAAAGAAGCACGGGCCAATAACACCAAGCTACGGGAGGTGGTAGCGGGGAACGACCGCTAGTGCCTGGGTCTCGAGCACGAGCTCTCGGAGATGAGGGACACACTGTCATCCCTCCGTCAGGCCCTTCATGAGAACTACGGGCGTCTTGACGTGGTGGCCAAAGGACTGGGAAGCACGTCGAGCAACCCGCCTTCCCCGACGAGACGACGGTGATGGGATCCCTGGGGATCATTATCACTACGCTGGAGACCGCTGCCAACGACCATGCCGAGCAGGTGGCAGACGAGATGTGCACCGGGCTTAAGTCCAGAGTGGGTCACGTCCTCGCATGCCTTAGGCTCACCCACCCCGAGCCTAAGGCATGGCCTTCCTGATAGTTTTAGTCGTCATGTTTCCCTGTAAAGTAATCTTAGACAAGATATTAGTAGAAACTGAAACTTGATTAATTTTTGTAAGCTATTAAAGCATATGATTGCAAAGTACTCTTAGCCCCCAGCTAGTTTTATGGAAAGCAAGTTTCGGTAAAAGTAGCTTAAATTTTCATACTTGATCAAATTGAAGCGGCGAATTCCTAGCCCCTAGCCGTGAAGTTGGGAAAACCAATTCTCCAGTAGATGGCTAGTTAATGCGTTACAGTGGGTACTCTAACATGGCCAAATTTGACATGGCCGTTTGACCCTTAGCGTCCGACTAGCTCGTAGTGCTAGGCGTCCCCAGCCAAGGTGCTAAGACCCAGTAACTAGTCAGCATTAACATAATAGATCGATAGGAATTGACTTCGATTTGCGGCAATATGAAGCAAATGGGGTTCATAGAATAAAACATGGAAATAAATAAGATATATATATATATATAGAAAAACGGATAAAAATCAACTTACAGATTAACCTCCAGTCTTACACATACAATTTTCAAAGTTGATTGATGTTCCAAGAATTGGATAACTCACGGCCTTTATCGTCGATGATTTTGTACGCGCCTGGTCCTGACACTTGTCCCACCGTGTATGGTCCCTCCCACTTCAGTGAGAGTTTGTTGCGCCCTGCCTACTTCTGTACTCGTCGGAGGACGTAATCGCCGATGTCAAGTGTACGACCTTGAATGCGCTTCTCGTGATAGCGACGTAGGGCATGCTGATATTCGGCTGCTCGGATGGCAACTCATTCTCGGTGTTCTTCCAATGGATTGACATCGTTTGCTCGTCTGTTCTCCTGGTCCTCATCTGAGTACTCCTGAACTCGAGTTGATCGATAGCGTAACTCGGTAGGGAGCATGGCTTCAGATCCGTACACGAGAAAGAATGGTATCTCTTTGGTTGTTATAGTCAGCGTGGTACGGACGACCCATAGAACAGAAGAGAGTTCCTAAACCCATCGTGACTCGTAGACTAGAAGCCTATCGTATTGTTAACACCAAAATTTGGTAAGCCCCAAAGTCATCATCGGCTTAGGAATCGTATCGGCTTCAAAGTCTTGGGATGAGCCGATGGATATATCAAGTTGCCAGCAGTTGGATTCTTGATGGATTCGGTTAAGGAAATTAATCAATTAAGGAAAGCTTATCCCGAAAAGACCGAGTTCGAGGAGGATGCAGCATGGCAAGTTATCTATTAATTAGGCAGAGTCAATTAGTTTCCTTTTACTTTTAGGAAAGATTGTTTTGATCCCTTGGAGCACGATCCCGTTTGCCTGCTCTATTTGTTTGTTGCTATGAGGATGGGACACTGATGCATAGCAAATCTTGGCCCTGTATTCCGAGCAGTGGTCCTAGAAGGCAGCGCTCGTGAACTGGGAGTCGTTGTTCGTCAATATCCGGTTTGGAAGCCTGTATCGAGAAAATATCCCTTTGATGAACTTGACTGCATTTTCGGCTCTGATTTCTCTTGTTGGCTCCGCTTCGATCCACTTAGTGAATTTATCGATAGCCATGAACAAGAATTTGTAGCCGCCTTGTCTTCTTGGAAAAGGTCCGAAGATGTCCAGCCCCTAGCACGTGAACGACTAGGACAAAGGGATAGTTTGGAGGGCTTGAGCTGGTAACTTGGTGTGCTTGCTGTGAAATTGACAGGCTTCGCACCGTTGTACTATGATGGAGGCATCATGAAGAGCTGATGGCCAATAAAAACCTTGTCGGAAGGCCTTGCCGACCATCGTTCTTGCTCCGGCATGTGATTCGCAGATTCCATCGTGAATGTCGAGCAGTAGCTCTTTGCTGTCGCCGGACACGGCGCACTTCATTAGCACTCCATTGGTAGCCTTCTTGTATAGATCGTCCCCAATCATACAATAAGCTTTGGCTTGTCGGGAGAGCTTCTCTGCTTCTGTGTCATCGTCCGACAGCTTATCGGTATTGAGGAATTCGATGAGCGGTGTGCTCCAATCCGTAGTTGTCTCGATGTCGGCGACGAGATTGTCGTTCTGAGAAGTAGCCCCCGAGCCATCATCGGTGGTGCTATTGATGTTGTCGTCCGGTGAGCTCTTGACTGAACGATTATTCAGCACTTTAAGAAACAAGTCTGGTTCCATTGGTTCTCTTCTGGAAGCTCAGCGGGCAAGGTTGTTGCCGTCGACATTGTCCTTTCAATAGACATGGCGTACCTCAAACCCATCGAACCTTCTTTCTAGCTTTCTAACTTCGGCAATATACTTGGACAATTTGGAGTTAGAGCACTTGTAGTCCTTATGCACTAGGTTAGCAACTATTTCTGAGTTCCCTTTCACAATTAGTCGCATGACCTCGAGTGATACGACGACTCTTAGTCCGACGAGAAGTCGTTCGTACTCGGCGATGTTGTTGGTTGCACGGAAGTTTAGCTGCATGGCATGTCTGAATTGATCTCCGGTCGGTGAAGTTAGAACAAATCCGACACCTGCTCCCTGGCTATTAAAAGCTCCATCGAACGCCATTGTCCATTGCTCGTTGTCCATTTGGTCGGCTTTACTGTCACGCCCGGAAAATACCTTTCCTGAACGCTAGTGTATTAATCCCCGTCCCAGGAAAAGCCGGGGTACACCACACAAACTAGACACATCTTTATTAATTATCACGATAATATTTACATTATTACGAAGGCACATAAGGCCTGACAACAAAAGAAAAACAGCCACGGACTAGCGGGCCTATGGCTCCATCTTCACAGGCGCTCAACTGGGGTATAAGCCAGGACTCCACCTAAGACTTCTTCTTCGAGAGCTTCTCAGACTGGAGGGGGAAAGATTGAGCAAGGATGAGTATAACCACCGTACTCAGCAAGCCACACCGAAAAATGCACTTAATGCAAGGGAGTACAAGGATTCATTTATAAGTCTATTTTGCATAAAACCAGCATTTTAAAGCATTAAAATATTTAAAGGCATTTAAATAAAACACGAACCTATCTCTAGTCAAAATTATCACCAAGCCGCACACCGACGCGATCTTGCCTTATCCTAGGCCAACAAGTACTAACTCCAGTTATTTTAGTTTTAAACAGAATCAAATTCTAACTTGGGTACATTGCTCAGCTTGCCCATAACCGAGGGCGCGGCTATTCGAATAGATTAAACTCTGATCAGAGGTGTACATCTTTACCCACCAGACATGTCTTCCTCACGTGTTGCGACGTGCCACATGCCACCATGGCATACGGACGAAAGCCATGACATAACCTACCACCTAGTATTGCCCTAAGCGAAAAAGACCGACATAGACTTCCCCCGCCAGGCGCCTTGGGTCGAGCAAACAGTCTATGCCCCCGGGCGTACTGCCAGAGACGTCAACCCCACCAAGGGTTTCATTTATCTCTATCCGTGTCTTTTTGCTCATGGCCGTCCTAGACGACAAGTTAAGCCTTACCCATTAGACAAGTGGTAGTACGGAATATATCTTGCAACAAAGGCCCGAAGACCGGTCCTTATGTCGGCCGAGGTGCGACTAGCAAAACCATACACCTCGAGCCCAGCCAAAAACAAGTTTGGGAATTTTGAAAGGGGAGTCCAACATGTCCAGGCTACCAAGCCTTTAATCCAATTAATCAAGAACATAGTGTTATTCCCAAAGTCTAGAGATTATAAAACAACTAAATGTTTCTATTGAAGCAGGGCTAAGCATAATCCTAAAATATCTAGTAAGCACCACATATAGAGTTCTTACTAGCTGGTTTTTGTTACCTAGGGTTGTCAAAGGTAAATACACAATAACCAATAATAAGGCTATAACAAGGATTGTAGGAAAGGCTAAAAAAACAGTTATAACGCGGTAAATTTAATAAAGCGAATGCAATAATTTAAATTAAAATACTTTTCACAAACTGGGATTCAATATGCTCAAGGAGAGCATGACTTGCCTTGCTCAGAGAAAAAGGGGGGCTTCTGAAGCATTCGCGACGAACTCGAACTGCACCACGGGAACTCTGGAACGACAGCAAACACGAACAAACAAAACAAAGCTACAACGCTAAGAAAGAAATGACAACAGTACATAAAAACAACAGACACAGGTTCTTTAAGTTATAACAAAAACTAAATAGTTTGGAACAGGTCAATTTGGAGCTCGTATGGCCGAGAAACGACCATCCGAAATTTAGGTGTAATTAAAGTGGAGATTTCCGAGTTGTTTAGTTATTATTGTACCATTAAATTATGTTTAATGTAACATCTCTCGCGGAAAGAAAGGATCGAGCGACCGGTAGCCGGGACCCACAGGTCAGACGGCTAGTTCACCGTGGATCGGGTTCACAGAGACGATCCACGGGAAGGACGGAATGAGACCATACGTGTCAACCGAAACAAGTGGCCAACAAGCGGGCCTCAAGGAAATGCCACGCGGGCTGCACACATGGGCAAGCACGAGGCGGCCAAACGGGCACACGAACACGACTACCACACGTGGGCGCGAAGACCGCACGAACAACCGTCGACACCGGTGAACGAAACCGGGGCCGGCCACGGTACGGCGGGCACGGTGGCAACACCAAGAGGACGAGGAAGGGGCAGCAAGGAAGGGATCCTTACCACAACGCGACAACGGCGACTACCGACAACGAACGGAGGAGACGGCCGACGACGAACGGAGCGACGAGGAGGAGGACGGCTTCAACGGTGACCCTTGAACGAAGGCGAGGACGACCTTGACATCGCTTAGCCGAGGACGAAGACGACGGCGAGGGAAGCAGCGACGACTTGACAGAACGACGGGCGGCACTTCGGTGACCTTTAGGCTTGACGACGAGGCGGATGACGACGAGCTGCGCTCGACTTGACGGGAACGACGGCCGACGAAGACGATGACGACGCGAACGACCTCGCTTGACGAAGGGAGGGCCGATGACTAGGACGACGACCGGGATGGGCGAGGGGACGACGACGGCAGCCGGTGGCAGCGATGGCAAAGGTGAGATTGGCGTGGAACACGTCGCTGCAATGCCGACGACGAGGCGGCACCGCGGGGCAAGGAACGGTCGGCCGAAGGTACCACCGGCAACGAACGACGACGGAACGTTTGCGACAAACAGCAAGACCAAGCCATTGCCAGGGAAGAGAATGATGCCACGACATCGGGGAAGGAGACAGCGATGTCGGGCAACCCATTGGCAAGGCAGCAGGAGCTGCCGGAGGAGAAGGACGACGACGACGTTCTCACTGTTCACCGGCGAAGGGACACTTCTCGCGGACTTCCGGTGAAACGGAGAGGTGGCCGGGGAAAAGGGAGCGGCTGCGAGGCCGAGGGTGGCGACAGCACGGCCGGCCGGCGCTTGGGCGAGGTGGCACAGGCGGCCGGAGATGCACGACGGCGGCGGTACGAGAAAAAAAACGGCGCAGCGGCCAGGGAGAAAGGAGGGGGAGGACGGCGGTGTGTGGGGAGAGAGCAGGGGGTCGGGGCTCCCTTTTATAAGCCGGAGGGGAGGGAGAGGGTCGCCGGGGAGAGGAGGAGACAGAGAGTTCGCTGGAGAAGGAGAAACGGCCGGAGTTCAATGGGGATTAAATCCGGCGAAATAAGGACGAATTGGAAGGGGAAAAGTTGGGGGAATTGATGAGGGAGAGGAGAGGAATCCATTTTTGCACTTACTTTGGGGGGAAAACAACTGGGAAGGGAGATCAAGTGAGGCGGCGCTGCTTCTGTTCACGGGAGGGAGAGGAACAGGCGGCAGCTTGGTGGAGAAGGAAGACGATGACGGCGTCCTGCCTCCTGGGCCAGCTGGGCTGCGGTGGGGAGGAAGGCAGGCCGGCCCAGGAGGAAGGTGGGGGGGGATGGGCCAGCCCAAGGAGAGGGAGGAAAGGAAGGGGAGGAGAAGAGAACTTTGGCCAGATTTGGCCCAAAGGGAGAGAGGAGATTTATTTTAGTTTTTCTATTTTAATTAAACTAAAATTGGTTATTGTTGCATTAAAATTATTTCTTGTGCTCTATAAATTCTCGTAAAAATTGAGGGCTCCTTTTAGACCAAGGAGAAAAATTCTCCGGGCAACATTCGAATTTTTCTTCGACGTATTTTAGTGTTTTGCCATTTTCTTTTCGAATTTTAATTATTTCTATTATTCCTTTTAGAAAATGATTTTTAACTCGGGATGAATTTACCAGGACGTGACATTTACCGTCCTCAGGGGCGGTCCTGTCGGCAACAAAATCTACGAGTACCTGAGACTTGATGGTTGTTCGTGGAACGAAGTGGACATCAAATTGGCGGAGCTCGACAACCCATTTGGCAATGCGTCCGGTGACTTCTTTGTTTCTGACAACCTCACTAAGGAGGTACGAGGAGACGACCGTGACCCTGTGGGCTTGGAAGTAGTGGCACAGCTTTCGGGATGTCAGGACCACAGCGTAGAGCAGTTTCTAGATCTGTGGATATCTGGTCTTGGCGTCGTGTAGTACTTCACTGACATAGTAGACCGGGCGTTGTATCTTCTCGCGTTCGACAACGATGACGGTGCTTATGGAATACGGTGTTGCAGCAATGTAGAGAAAGAGTTCCTCTTGTAGTTGTGGGGCGACGAGGACAGACAGATTGGCGAGGTAACGCTTGAGTGCGGAGAACGCCTCCTTGGCCTCGGTTGTCCACTCGAATGTATCTTGTTTCTTCAAAAGCTTGAAGAAGGGTAGTCCTCATTCTCCCATCCTTGCCACAAACTGACATAGAGCTGTCCTACATCCTGTAAGCTTATGTACTTCTTTGAGCCTTGTCGGTGACTTCATGTTCTCGATGGCCTTGATCTTGCCTGGGTTTGCTTTGACACCTCGTTCGGAAACAAGGAAGCCGAACAGTTTGCCCGATGGTACTTCGAACGTGCACTTCTCCGAGTTAAACTTGAGCTAGTGTCTTCAGAGATTGTTGAACATTTCCCTTAAGTCATCGATGAGGCAATCTCGCGTCTTTGTTTTGACCACAATGTCGTCGACGTAGGCTTCAACGTTGTTGCCGAGTTGGGATTGGAAAGCCCCTGAATCTCACACAGGTACGTAGACCCAGCGTTGATCAGGCCGAAGGGCATCTTGACATAGCATAATACACCGAAGGACATGATGAAGGCCCTCTTTTCCTTGTCCTCCTTGGCCATGCTGATTTGATGGTACCCGGAATAGGCATCGAGAAAACTCAACAACTCAAATCCGGTGGTAGATTCTATCAGTTGGTCGATGCGTACAAGGGGAAAGTAGTCTTTTGTGCACACTTTGTTTAGATCGATGAAATCTACACACATCCTCCATCTACCATTGGCCTTACGCACCATGACTGGATTTGCGAGCCACTCTGGATGAAGGACTTATCTGATGAAGCTGGCTTTGAGAGGTTTGTCGAGTTCTTCTCGTATGGCCTCTTTACGGTCTGGAGCGAAATGACGCAGTTTTTTCTTGATAAGTTTTGCGTCGGGTCGGACCATCAATTTGTGCTCAATCACCTCCCTAGGGACCCTGGGCATGTCAGACGATTGTCAAGCAAACACATCTGCATTGTCACAGAGGAAGGTAATGAGCTCGAGTTCCTATTTGCTGTCGAGCTCGGCCCCGACCTTGACTGTGTTGTTGAGGGTGCTACTGGTCAGTGGAATTATCTTTATCGCGTCGTTTGGCTTGGGTGCTAGGTTGGGCTTGGTCATTTTCCGAGGTTCAGTTGGGACGGACGTGGTGGGAGTTCGCTCGACCATGTCGAAGCTCCTCTTGTCACACTGCACGGCCATCTTCGTGTTCCCCGATATCGTGATTGTCCCTTTGGGTCCTAATATCTTGACTAGCTGATAAGCATAATGTGAAGTTGTCATGAACTTGGCTAGTGTTGTCCTTCCGAGAATGGCATTGTAGGCTATGTCGAACTTTGCAGCGTCGAACGTGATCTGCTCTATTCGAAAGTTGTCAGTTTTGCCAAATGTCACCGGCAACATGATCTTTCCTATAGGCCTTGACGATGATTCTGGGGTAATACCGTGGAAGGGCTATCTGAAGGGACAAGCTCGCTTCTCGAGATCCCCATTGCATCAAGCGTGCTGGCACAGAGAAGGTTGATGGAGCTGCCGCCATCGACGAGGACTCAAGCGACTTTAATGTTCCAAATAGTAGGCTCAAACACTATCGGATATCGGCCTGGGGTTGTCATCAGGGTTGGGTGGTCGACATTGGAGAACTCGATCTTTTGATCTGACCACTTCATTTTAGACACCGTCCCCCGGGTTGTGGAGCACAAATTCGCATTCCACCTTCTTATATTCCCTTT
This sequence comes from Oryza officinalis, assembly GCA_008326285.1. NCBI lineage: Eukaryota > Viridiplantae > Streptophyta > Magnoliopsida > Poales > Poaceae > Oryza > Oryza officinalis. The sequence goes on along the minus strand of BDMV01000002.1, from coordinate 46,764,756 downwards.
TTGAAGAATAAGAGGTTGATCTGCCGAAGATGTGGAGGACTATGTATTAGCCGAAATCGATGAAGTCAGGGAGTTTTGGTTCGTTGTCAGTCGAAGGATTGTGGTCGTCCTTCTCTACCACGCGAACTATTTTTCCCTTCTCTTGAGCGATCTTCCTAGCCGTAGCCTTCTGAAACACGCTCCACTCCTCGAACATGTGCGCGCTGGTATTGTGCACTAGACACCATTGTCATACTGGGCCGTCGTCTTGTGGAGAAGGTTGTTGGGGACTTTGCTTGTCTTGTTCTACGACAAGGACCTTCGATTGTGCCTTTCTCTTTCCTCCTTTCTTGCGACTGGTTTTGCGACTTGGTTCAGGGTTGTCTTTTTTCGCTGGTTGCTTCTCTTCTATTGCCTTCTTCTTCCCGCCGTTTCTTCGGATAGCTTCGTCTGCATGGGCACACCTGTCAATGATCTCGAACAGCTTCATGGCGGACAACACTCGCCTTGCCGCTAGCTCTTGAATCGTGTAGCGATCTCGGACGCCTGATTTAAAGGCCCATATCACATATGTGTCAGTGATCTCAGGGATCATGTTCTGAAAATTGTTAAAGTGCCGAATAAAGTATCGTAGGGTTTCATCGGGCTTCTGTATAAGGGCGTAAAGATCGTCCTCGACCGTGTGTCACTTGTAGGTGCCTTGAAAATTTGCGACGAACTGCTTCCAACGATCCACCCAGGAAGATATCGAGTTTCGGGGAAGATGAACGAGCCATGACCGAGCAGATCCCTTCAACGCTGCGGGCAAAAAATTTGTGAGCGCGTTGTCGTCTATGCTAACGGTGTATAGAACAGTAGAGTAGACGTGTAGGAACTCCTCTGGATCTGTGCTCCCGTTGTGATTCTCAACTGCCACGGGACGGAATTTCGGGGGCCAATTTACTTCTCGAAGAAAAGGCTTAAAGGCCTTACATCTGTCTCCAAGTAGAAAGGGTGGCTAGCGACCATGGTGGCCACGCGAACCGCCCCTAGACGACGATGAAGAAGATGACGAGGGATCACCGTAGTCGGGCATCCGGTCATGACGTCGATGACCGTGACCTCGGATGTGTCTTGGGTTCGAAGATCGAGAATCATCGTCCTCGTCGCATCCGTTGTCACCTCGGCATGCTAGGGCATCTTGGTGACCACGGGTTGGGTTACGTTCTGGGATGTCGTCCCAACGACTGCCCCTTCGGTATTGATATTGGGGCTGTCGGCGTCCATCATCACGTAGATCCTGTTGTTGTCGCCTTCGGCCGTTCATTTGTTCGCGAAGATCGCAAGCATCTTGTAGGGGAGGCACCTGATGATCCCCCCGTTGTGGCGAGGTGTCCTCAAGGATGCGAGGTTCACCATTCTTAGGGGCATTGGGATTGCCAACATTTTCAGCGACCTCGTCGACCTAAGGGGGAATCAGTGGAGGTGGCGGACCTGCTACCGACGCAAAGGCAGAGTTGAGGTTGGTGATAGTGGACTCCATTCGCTTCAACCACGTGTCCGCCTCTGGAAGGGTTACTGGGTCAAAGGGAAGTTGTCGACGTAAATTGTTGACGACGGAAAAGTGCTCGGCAGGGCTACAGATAGGCTCTGAGTGAGAAGGGGCAGCGTCCCGAGATTGGACGAAATCGCCTTCCTATTTGGAACTCTATGACAGACGGGATCGACTCTGATGAATCCCACCATACGATCTGAAGGGTTGTCGTCCATAGACGTCGCACGAGATCGATCTCTGCGAGCATGGATCGGACAACATAGAACTCAGGTGATCGGTTCCGCAAGTTTTAATAACATCTTGCAGCTTGTTAGGGGGTGACTCTTGGTTTTGTGTATTGGGCACCAAGCCTTGTACGGAGAAGTATGCTGAATCCCTCACTCACCACAGGCGTTGAGTTCAGCTTTTGCCTGGATAATGACACGGCATCTAGCCAGCGGATGACTAGAAGTCTTGTGGATTGGACACCATGCATCATTCTTATCGACAGATTTCCTTGTTAGCACACGCTTGTCGGCCGAAGCCGATGACTAGGCTGCTTGAGGGTTCTTGTCGATAAATTGGGTTTTCAGCACCTCATTCTCGGGTCGAACCGGAGAGACGACCGATGAAGTGGACGTATTCGCCCACACCGTTGCCGTAACCACGCTCTCGGCATCTGCTAAGAGGAGCGAGATCGGGACGATGGCAAAAACCGAGAAGACGATGGAGCCGACTTGGACCATGGCGAAGGATGGCTAGGCTAGAAATCCTCAGCCAGATTGGTTGTAGAAGCCCTCATCAACGAATCTTGTTCTTGAACTCATCTCGTTATAACCTTGAAGCACCGAGCCCCCTATCTGGTGCGCCATTGTCAACGTATTGATTGCTGACCAAGGTATTTGTAGAGTATGGGGATCATCAAAACAAGGGTATTCGTAAGAATAGATCAAGCAAACAAAAGGCAAAGATTTATATTGGTTCAGGCTCTCAATGTGAGTAATAACCCTACTCCAGTTTATATGAATTAATATCGAAAATATGTTCAGAATACAATAAAGGATAGAACAGCTGAGTGATTTCATTGACTAGAAGCTGCCGAGAATGGTCCGGCGAGATCTATTCGATGAGTACGGCGAAGACTTCTTCTGGATTGCTTCTAGGTGTAGATTTTGGTCTCATTTTTGACTAGTTACCCTCCTAGACCATGGGGGTCGTGCTTATATAGTAGAGAACTCCCCTTCTCTAAGTTGAACTCGGGGAAATAGAACGGAACTCGACTCAAGAAAACCTTATTTCCCCTGATTAGGACTCTGACACCTTCTATTCCGGAAAGATAATTTTTTTCTCTTTCAACCGTATTTTTTGATTAAAGAACACCTTATCGTATACTATCGGGTATCTAGTTTCACCGTATTTCGTTAACCCGTGTATAGGAGGTATGTCTTATCCTTGACTAGAATGGTAGTATATCTATATGTACAAACTTTGTACGTATACATACAAAGTTTATCCATATACATACAAAGTTTGTACGCGTATATGTAAAAATATATTATACATCAAAATTATATATGTACATGTATAAAATTTATACATATATAAAAAATTATATACACATATACTCTATATCTATATATAAATCTAAATCTAATCTAAATCTAAATCTAAACTACTTAAAAAATTGTAATTTTCCAATTGTCACCTAGAGCTTTTGTCCGTCATTCCGATTCGTTTGGTCATCCGTGCGTCTCCGTTTGGTCTGTTCACTTAGGCCATGTCCGACACGCGATCACAAGCATGTGGTTCTAGCCTCCAACTAGGCTCGGATGTCATAGTAGAGGTTTGGGAGGAGCTTCATTTGTGTTAGAGTGACCTCCACATACCACAGTGGTTCGGGAAGAAAAGTAGTGGTTTGGGGAGGAAAAGAAGTGGTCCAAGCCCGATCGGCAACCATCCGAAGAGAAAGTGGGAGAGAAAGAGTGCACCTTGTCTCGCCATCGGGAGGATCCCCACCATCGTCATCAGCCGCTGAGGAGCTTGCCAACCACGCCAGAGTGGGGAGAGGAGAGTAGGGTCGCTGCTGTAGCCAGAGGAGAAGGGGAAGGGAGAGGCCGGCAAGCTTGCGGCCTGATCCGTCGATGCCGCGCATGAAGAAGGGAAGGGGGAGAGGCTGGCGAGCTCCCAGCCAGATCTGTCGCCGCCGCTCGCTGAGAAGAGGAGGGGGAAAGGCCGACGAGCTCTTGGCCAGATCCGTTGTCGCTGGGGATCAGCCGCCGGTGCTCGCGGAGAAGGGGAGAGGGAGAGGCCGGCGAGCTCGCGGAGATGCCCAACCCCCATTAGGATCCATCACCGCCATGGGATCCTCCACCACCGTTCGCAAAGATGGGGAGGGGAAGAGGTGGTGCTTTGGTCTCCCATAGAAGAGGAGATGTCGTGGGTATAGAGAGTGCGGTAGGGAAGAGAAAAAAAGATGGGGAGAGGCTGACAGCGGGTCCATGTGAATGTTAGGGGTATCTGTGTATTTTTTTTTTGTAGTTGTTATATATAAGGTCTAAAATATAAAAGTTAATAGTAAGATATAATATGAGGACACGGACTGACACATATATAACCAGGGGCTAAAACACAAAATTTACTTTGGAGTGGTTTGTATTACGAGTGAAGTGATCTTTATGTGGTCTCATCCTATATGGCACTTTGAGACCACTAGTTAGTAGTGATCTTCATTGTACATCTCCTTATGTTTCAGCATCGTCCATCCTCCATGCCGTGACGCCCGTTGTCCGTGTGAAAATCTTATTCGGTTCCGTCCCGCTTTGAAGAAAACAGAAATCAGCCAGGAGATGCGATGTGCATGGCTCAATCTTGAGGATGTGCTTCTTCTGCGTCTCAGCGGGTTCATCTCCATCGTTGCCAGTACACCAGCGCGTCGTAGTCCGGTTATCCCCTAGGGTTCTTGCAAGACTAGGCACCGAGTACGCCACCGCGGATCTGGCACGCGCTACTAGAAGAATATTTTGTCGCCACGAAAAAAATTGTGGTATCAATGTTAAAATTGTGGCAATAGATACATGTTGCCATAATTTTAAAATCGTTGCTAGCTGTGGTAACAAGTAGAGTGGTAATAGATTATTGCAACGATTTTTATTTAGTGGTAATAAATTTTGATATTGCCACAAAATGGATGTGGCAAAAAAAATCATATTGCAATACTTCACATCGTTGCAATAAATAATTATTGACATCACTTCATGTGTGTGGCATTACCTTTATGTACCAAATCAAAAGTTTAATTATTAATCTTTAATCCTAACTATTTCTTTTTATACCTTGTCAAGGCTAGGATTCGAACCCAAGACCACTCCTTCACGTGCACTCTCCTTTATCAACTCACCTATGCATCAATTCTATTATAAAATACATATCATTCCATTTGAGCCTATCTAACCGATATTTGAATCATGAATTTAAGTATCTAAAAAATTTCAAATGAAAAAGTTGTCACCTATAAAATTGTAGATCTCGTTGAGAGTTATAATTTTTATATAAAATTTATCTCAATCCGTGTGCATATGAAAAAATTAAGTTAAATTATGAGATGATAAATTTTTTATTGCAACGAATTTGTTGATCGTAGCAATAAAAAATAGTGAAAAGTAACTTATCACAGCCACGTACGCAAATTGCCACAAAAATTAAAATTGTGAAGATAGAATATATTTTTTGCAATAGTAATATTTTTTTTGACAATAGCTCATTTTCTATTAAAAAACTAAATAAAATAATGAGTATAAATCGTTGCAATAAAATAGAGTTATTTGTTATAGAAAAATTATCATTGCAATAATATAATATTTTATCATGAATTATTTTTTATTGTAATAATATGGTGACGATAGCTCAATTATTTTTTAGCCCACGGCCGGCCGTCTCCGCGGCCGAACTGGCAGGGACTTGCTTAGCACGACTAGACGAGCTTGCCGGATTTGTTGAACATGCAAACGGAGGCCACCGCGTCTCGATGTCGTCGGGACAATGTCACTTCCACCATCAGTCTATTGACGAGAAACACCACCGTTTCAAGGAGCCCCGGACGCGATCATGCATATTCACGCTTGCGGCTTGCTTGAACCGATAAAGGAGAGAGCATACAGTGGGCTCCCACGTATCTGTGAGAGGAAGCGAGATGGGCCGATCATCGACGGTGTGCTGGCTCTTCGTTTTCCATCACGGGGGAGCCCCTCTATCTCTCTCTTCTGAGAGTTTTCGTTTAATTTGTGAGTTAATTCTCATTAGCGATGTTTTGATCTCTAATATAATCTGTTAAAATTAGAATTTGTTAAGCAAAGGTAAAGCCCAACGATCTAAAACTCTTTTAAATCACAGTACAAGTTTATTCACCATAACCTTGCCGTGTTTTTGTTATGAGATCTGAACGGATAGAGCGAGTGCGGGTTGGCTGAAACGTTAATCGTTCTGTATTGATGATGGTTGCCTGGTGCGCAGAGTTAGCATGTGGAACTACTACTCCTAGATTTATTTATTTGTTGTGGACGGTTTAGGTATCGACTGCGGTTCAGAATTCACTTCTAGAGGATGTTGGTCGGCTGTTGTACTTGTATATGTATATGTAGTCTTGTTGGATGGCTGGATGCATGGAAATCTTGGAAGTTAATTACATCCTAGAATATTTTCGACTGTTCAATCTCTATTATGAGGATTGCTATCGTTTTATCATGCTTTGGCACCAGACATCAATATAAAGTAAAATCACAAATGTCAGCTTAAATTTAAAATGGGGTTATGATATTTGGCAGTCGAGGCGCCGCTATGGATTATGTGTTAGGCTGATCAGATATAGATATGTATGATACCAATTGCTTGGATCCATGTGCTCCTTTTGCTAACGGAAAGCAACATACAATTGTACTCTTTTTTGAATTTGAAATGGTTTTCACAGCCGATACCACGCACGGGTACCATGTTAATATATACATATAAACTATGCATATATATATATATAAAGTTTATATATATACAAAGTATATACATAATATAGTACTTAAGGGAGGAGTATAGTAGTATGTACGGGAGCGTAAGGGGCTGCCGGTCAGTCGCGGATCAGTGCCCCCTGCACAGGATATAACGAGGTGGCCGCGTCGTGGCGTGCGCACTATTACAGAAACGGTCTTTCTGGACGAAGCCCCCAATAATTTTCAGGCGGGTCATAAGTGGCCGCGCCTGGAAAAACCGGTCCCGAGAGGGCCGGTTGTTGGCCCGCACGGGATAATGCGTTATCCCGTGCGGTCGTCTTAAGCGACCGCACGGGATATTATCGCGTGCGGTCTACACAACGACCGCACGGGATAACACATTATCCCGTGCGGGCCGCTTATATCCCGTGCGGTCCGATTAAGCGGCCCGCACGGGATAATGCGTTATCCCGTGCGGTCCGTTAGGTGGACCGCACGCGATGATGCACCATAAAGCAGCTTCCAACCCCGACAGTGCCACTTTGAACCTGGTGTTTCTCTCTCCAAAAAAAGGCAATTATAGGGGGGAAGATTTTCAACTTGAATTTTCCAATTGGAATCAATACAAAAGGTACCATGCTTGTACTTCTCTTCCATTTGCTTCTATTTTTAAAAATTTTTATTGGTTTAATGTGAAGATATTTGAAGTTTTTTTAACTCGGTTTCTCTCTCAAAATAGACATTTTCTTTTGATGGGAGGTTTTAGAGTTGAAATCTTCGATTGAAATCAATATAAAAGGTAATGTGCTTGATCGTCTCCTTTATTTGCTTTCGTTTTTGTAAAATTTCATTGGTTGAATGCGAAGATATGTAAAGTTGTGTGAATTGTTATTTTGTGCTATGTTTGTAATTTGTAGGTCAGATATTTTGTTTTTTTGATTGTACCAATTTTTGGTAGCTAATATTGTCTCAGTATTATTATTTGCTGTGAATGAGGTTTTAGTACAAAAGTAGGATTTAAGTATAATTTGTTTATTTAGAAAACACCGGCAATATAATATTAATTAATGATGTGAATTTTTTTAGATGGAACGAACATGGATGTATGAGACACGTAGAACTCATCCGGTGTTCATAAGAGAAGCATCAACATTTATTGATAAGGCTAAGGCACACGCTTTGAGGGAAAATAGGAAGGATATTTTTTGTCCTTGCGTGGATTATAAGAATCAGAAGATGTGGAAAGATCCGAATGTAATTCTGGGACATATAATTCAGCATGGATTTGTGGAGAAATACACAGTTTGGACTTATCACGGGGAAGTCGCCCCTCTTGTAGAGATTCCTGATATTTGGTTCGATCAGGCAGAGGATTTTATAATTGAGGATATGTCCCATCAAATGACTGGTGATTTTGGCGGCTCTGGTTTTGACGCCGCAGAGGTTGATATTGAACTTGATCTTGAGGATATGTTGCGGCACGCTGAACCAGAGGTCCTAACAGGGAAAGCAAGAGATTTAAACAATTGGGAGGCGTTGCAGAAATCAGCGAAAGATCTTTTGTACGATCAATCAAAGGGATGTGACATGGAGTATACAGTGTTGCGGTCGGTGCTAGAACTTCTTAGATTGAAGGCCAGGCAGGTCTGATACTAGTTTCAACGACTTGATGGGTCTCCTGAGAGCTATGCTTCCTAAGCCTAACTTGTTGCCAGCTAACACCTACGAAGCCAAGAAACTGATATGTCTATTATCACTTGGTGTGGAAAAGATCCATGCATGTATTAATCACTGTGTACTTTATCGCAATGAATACGCTGACCTGGACAAGTGTCCAACTTGTGGGGCGAGTAGGTACAAAAAGGATAACAGTGCCACCGATAGTGATGTTGCCGAACCAAATGCATTGGTCGAGCCAGGAAAAAAGATTCCGGCCATGGTGATGTGGTACTTGCCAGTGAAATATCGCATGAAGCGATTGTTCTCGAACCCCACCGACACCGAGTTGATGAGATGGCATCAAGAGGGTCGGAAAACAGATGGTATGATTCGACACCCCACCAATGCTCGACAATGGAGAAACTTTGATTCGAAGCACCCAGAATTTGCAAATGATCCGAGAAATGTAAGGTTTGCGTTGAGCACGGATGGAATGAATCCGTTTGGTGACCTAAGCAGCTCGCACAGCACTTAGCCTGTTCTGCTCACCATGTATAATCTTCCGACATGGTTATGTCAGAAGCGAAAGTATATTTTGTTGACTATCCTTATACAAGGGCCAAAACAGCCTGACATCGATCTAGATGTGTTTCTTCAACTTTTGATGGAGGATATGCAAGAAATGTGGGAAGAGGGTCTACGATTGTTTGATGCGTACCGACAGGAGTATTTTACTCTGCGTGCTATCAAATTCGTTACTATAAACGATCTACCAGCAAATTTTTCCCTCTCAGGACAGATTAAAGAACAGACCGGATGTCTTATATGTCTGGACAGCACATCGTACATATACCTGACCTCGTCAAAAAAGTTAGTTTACATGCGTCATCGTCGTTTCTTACCACAGAAGCATAGGTATCGTGAGATGGCTACCTTTTTTGACAAAACTATTGAGGAAGGTACTGCCCCCGAAGCAAAGGATGGTTCCACGGTGTTCAAGCTGACAAAGAACATAAAGGTCGTGTTCGGCAAGGGAAAGACAGCTTTAGGCAAGAGGAAGAAAGAAGTGGTAGAAAACACACTGCCCTTCAAGAAACATTCAATCTTTTTCAAGTACCTGACGTACTGGAAAGACTTGGAGATTCGCCATGCCATCGATGTCATGCACCTCGAGAAAAACGTGTTTGACAGCACCATCGGGACTTTACTTGACATCCCAAGTAAAACAAAGGATGGGTTGAAGTCACGTAACGACCTGGTCAATTTGGGCATAAGGAAAGATCTCCACCCGATAGAGCTAACGAATGGTAAGATTGAGATTCCACCGGCATGCTACTCAATGTCACTAGAAGAGAAAAAAGTTTTCTGTAAATATCTTCGTGGATTGAAAGTGCCGACTGGATTCTCATCGAATATCCGGAAACTAGTATCAATGAAAGATTTGTCGATTTCTGGATACAACGCTCACGACTGTCATAAGATGCTTACGGTATTCCTCCCTATCGCTATAAGGGCGGTGAAACCAGTGCACACCAAGGTAGTGATAACAAAGCTATGCTATTTTTTTAATCGAGTTTCACAGAAAGTTTTTGATCCAGAAGAATTAGGACCCCTTGAGAAATTCGTAGTCGAGACAGCTTGCCAGCTAGAGATGTTTTTTCCTCCATCGTACTAGGACATGATGGAACATCTTATTGTTCACATTGTCCCTCAAATTATTGAACTTGGTCCTCTATACCTACATCAAATGTGGGCGTACGAGCGATACATGGCCGTTCTGAAAGGATATGTCCGTAATCGTGCTCATCCGGAGGGCTCGATGATAGAGGGTTACACAACTGAGGAGGTTGTCGAGTGCTGCGTAGATTATGTGAGAGATGTCAACCCCATTGGGATACCGATGCCTCGACATGATGGAAGGTTATCTAGGAAGGGTACTGTGCGAAAAAAATGCTTCTACGACAACGATTACAAAGCGGTATCAGATGCACACAGCAGTGTTCTTCAACAACTCACCATCATTGCGCCCTACATTGAGCAACACACTTCCGAGATCAGAGCATGCAATCCTGGGCGATTCGATGATTGGGTTTCGAAAGAACAGAAGCGCACTTTTCCCCAGTGGCTGAAGGATCAAAAGCTACCGTGTGGAGAATCAATCGAGGAGAAAACAATAGAAAGACTTGCAACTGGCCCAACAAGCCTTGTGACCTCATGGCAAGGGTATGACATCGGCGGATATTCTTTTTACACAAATAGCAAAGATAGCAAAAGCTCAGCGCAGAACAGTGGGGTTCGTGTCGAAGCGTTGGACGCAACAGGACAGAACAAGTCTTACTACGGGATCATACAAGAAATATGGGAACTTGACTACGGTTTAAACATTCAGATCCCTATTCTCAGATGCCAATGGATGAAAGACAGCATGGTAGATAAATTTGGATTTACGTGTGCTGAACGGAGTAAAATTAGACATAAGGATGATCCATGGGTCCTTGCCGAGCGTGTTGCACAGTTTTTTATGTGAAGGATCCTTCAGATGAAAAGATGGACATTATTGTATCGGGCAACCAACACATCATTGGTATTGACAACATTCAAGACGCACGCGATTATAATCAATACGACGCCATTGAGTTATTGACAGATCTTCCTACGCAGATGAAACGCATTGAGAGTGTCCTCGACGAATCAAAGTTTGCATCTATGCGGAAGGATGTTAATTCAAAAATTGTGAAACGCTAGTTTGTTTTTTGTGTATATTATATGTTTTGGCGAGTGAATGTATACATATCAAACTTATGGTGTTACCAGTGAATGTGTGGTTTTATATCGAAGTTATGGTATTTGTGTGGATGATTAATATATTATACATATTATTTATATTATAGGTATATATGAATAATATATGTATATAATATATACATATTATACATATATTTATAATATATGTATATATTTATAATATATGTATATATTTATATTATATGTATATATTATACATATATTTATATTATACACATAATATATGTACAATTTTTCAAATAAATTATACATAAATTATACATATATTCAAAAATATGTTTTTTATTATTTTATGTGCATTCATATTATTTTTAGTTTTATAGTCTTAATATAAGGGTGATTATCCCGTGCGGGCGGCTTAAGAGCCCGCACGCAAAATCCTCTTTCCGTGCGGGCGGCATAAAAGGACCGCACGGAAATAAAGTATTTTCGTGCGGGCGGATTACACGGCCCGCACGGAAAGACTATATTTCCGTGCGGGCGCTTAAGCCGCCCGCACGCGATGGTCTCCGCCTATAAATGGTACGCGCGGGTGCCGAAAATTTCTAAGTCCAGGCGAAACCCTACACCCGTGCCGCCAGGCTGCCCAAATCTCGCGCCGAGCGCCGACCGCCGACCGCCGACCGGCCTCACCGACGCCTCCTCCCACCGCCCCGCGCGCCGCCCTCGACCCGGACGCCGCCGTCCTCACCGACCGACCCCGACCGCCGAGCGCCGACCGCCGCCGCTCCCCGACGCCGTCGGCCTCACCGACGCCGCCTCCCACCCCCCGCGCGCCGCCTCGACCCCGAGCCTCCTCCCACCGCCCCGCGCGCCGCCCTCGACCCGGCCGCCGCCGTCCTCACCGACCGACCCCGACCGCCGAGCGCCGACGCCGCCGCTCCCCGACGCCGCCGCCTCACCGACGCCGCCTCCCACCGCCCCGCGCGCCGCCTTCCACCGCCCCGCGCGCCGCCCTTGACCCCGATGCCTCCTCCCACCGCCCCGCGCGCCGCCCTCGACCCGGCCGCCGCCGTCCCCACCGACCGAGCCCGACGCCGAGCGCCGACCGCCGCCGCGCTCCCCGACGCCGCGCCGACGCACGTAGGCTCTTCTTCTCTAGGTCATCTTTCTTTCTCCTTCTCAATTTAGATATTGTTTCTCTGTGGTGCTGCCTCCTGCAGATACATGCATGTATGGACCGATCGATGCCGACGGCTCTCCAATTTTTACAGCTCCTGCTAAGTCAAGTTGATCGTATATGTGAACGAAAATCTGAAACTTGCATGTGACGTAGTAGAACATATGTTACAGTCTTTATGATTTTGTTGGAAAACAGGTTAAACAGTGTAGCTTGCAAGCTTGTATTCTTCAAAGAAAGTAGAAGGTCCGCCAGGCACAGCTATAGGTCAATTTGGACACCAACCTTCTTGGCCAATAACATCAGATGGCATGAATTGTTTTTTTGGGTGTATATAGAGAATACAATGTTCTGCCTGAAATGTTAGTTAGGGGATGTGTATAGAGAATACAAAGGATGTATGTCGAAATGAGAATCTTACAATTTGCGTGCTTACTCCCATATTTTATATCCTGGGGTAGTTTTTGCCATTCTGCTAGTTTGGTGATAGTGTTAATATGAAAAGTTCTTGAAGAGTTGCCTTCATGAATTCTATGTTGTCTTCCTATGTATAAAGTGCGGTTACCATTCCTTTTTCCTTTTCTAAAAACAGAAGGAAAAGGAAACTTGTTAGCTTTAAAGGAAAACATAAAAGTTGCGATGATCATGAATTCAGCACTTCCATTAGTTGATGTGAATTTTTTGATGAATTTTAGATTTTAGGTTTACTGATTAATGGAAATATGTTGAGATTTATTTCTGAAATATGAAAAACTTAATTATGTTGCAAAATTGCTTTTATTGAGAATTAATTATTATGTATAATATATGTGATGTTTGTAAATTAGATGTTTATTTATGTATATATGTATAATATACTTTAATATATATTTAGCATTTTTTAATATAAGTATGATATTAGCATTTTTTTAATATACATAATATTTGTATTATACATAATATTAGCATTGTTTGTAAATTTTGCCCCAAATTTTAATACTCTAAAAATGCTAATATTATGTATAATATTTCTTCCGCCTGGTATTTTAGTTAAAATAAGATAAAAATAAAATTAATTGTGTTACGACCAACTGTAGATCAAATGTCGACCGAGAAAGCTCCCTCCGATGCACCCAACATCCAACCAACGCAAGAGGTTTCGAGCGAAGGCACATGGCAAACACCAAGCGATCCGATGTGCCATATCGAAGTTACGCCAGCACCACCGGTTGAAGAAGACCCCGACTACATCCCTATGGAGCAAGCAGTAAGTCGAGCCGTAGTGTTATAAACTAATCCGTCTCCCTCTCGGTCGCGTTTAACTTTTTCTGATGTACGAACAGATGAAAACAAGACGTCAGTCAAAAAGAAAGGCTGCCAAGTCTGCCGTCATAGCCGAAGCCGAGACGGACACGGCAACGTCCGGTCCGATAGAAACTGACACCGGAGAAACGCCCGGTGAAAAGAGAAAACGTGCTAAGAGAAGTAAGACCCAAACCCCCAAGGAGACATACTATATCACCTCTCTGAACCAGGATGGGAAGCCAGTAGAGCCCAAGGTAGCAATGACAAAATTCAGCACCACCTGCGGTGTAGTGGCCAGAACCCACGGCCCTTTAAATGTAGATTCCTGGGAGCAGGTGGATGACAACATGAAGAACTTCATGTGGAACGAGTTGCAAAAGTGGCTTGTATATCCACCAGGTTCAGAGGCTCTGGGAAAAGAGTTTGCCCTAAAAACGATGGCGCATTGGTGGAGGCAGTGGAAATCGGACATGAACACTCACTACGTGCAAAAGAACAAGACTCCATTCGCCGACTACCGTGGTATTACGCCCGCCGAATGGGACACCTTCGTGGCAAAGATGACAAGCCCGGAAGCCTTAGCGCGGAGGAAAAAGATGTCCGATCTAGCTAAAAGGAACAAATACCCGCACCGGTTGGGCTCGAGCGGCTACGATGGCCACGTAGAGAAGTGGCGAGCAACTAAAGAAAAGTTTGCCACCCAAGGCAAGCCCCTGCTTGTAGATGCATTGAAGGAAAGAAGCAAAAACTGGGTTTGGGCACGGAGCACGGGCCAAGTCACCGATGAGGGAGAGATCCGTTTCGAGGATCCGGATATCGAGCGTGTGACCAGTAGTCTGAAGGAGATTGCGGAAAAAGAGAAAACAGGGGAATTTATTGCCAAGAGAGAAAATGATCAACTAACAGCTGCATTAGACAACCCTGAACATTCCGGACGAGTAAGGGGTCTATCGTCAAGGACGAGCTGGAAGGAAGGGTTTCCAGAGGAAGCTACGGGTTATAAGAAACGGGACAGGTACAAACAGAAATTGGAAGAGAAGATAGCAAAACAAGTTGAACAACATTTCTACTCTCTTGTTGCTCAAAATCGTCAAGCCTTCCCAAACTTGTTCCAGCAATCCGAAGAACCCACAGTACAGGCGCCAAGTAGTGTCAGGTCAGTAGACACCGCACCTTATCCAGTAGATAACATAACTGCCCCGACGCCGTGCAGCCTGCTCGTGCCGATAGGAAGGGCCGGGAAGAGAAAGGAGGTGGGTACAGGACTTGCGATACCAGGGCGTCAAATCGCTGAAGAATATGCAAGGGTGAAAGTGGCCAAGGTGCATGCAGAGCATACTAGTTTAGAGATAGATATTCCAACACCAGAAGGGATACAATTGCTTGGGGATGCATTGAATCAGTTTATACTATGGCATCGACGAGATATCCTGCTGGTCGGTCCATCGCCGTCAACCCCACGCCCGCCGGCTCCAAAGATTGATGCTGCACCTGCACCGCCTTCTCCACCAGGGCAAGATTCGCCACCTAATCGGCCTGCTTCCCCACCTCCCTCCTCCCCTATACCAGAAGATCCTGATTCGCCACATCTGTCGGCCCCTGAAGTCCACGCAGAACAACCTCCTCCGACACCACAGTCAGCATTGGCGCTACCTGAAAGGCCTCTCCTGAGAAGCACAAGTCTTCCAAGTCCGACCAAGCTTGAACCTCGTCAGCTTATTGTTAACGACCAAATTTGGTAAATCAAATATCAGATCTGAGGATAAAATCGAAGCGGATTTGGAGGAGGCTGGCGGTTATCAAAACAGAGCAAGAATCGGCTGGTGACTGGATCGGCTTCGGTGTCTATCGACTGGTGACCGAATCGGCTATTGTGACATCGGCTGAGACAGAGTCGGACAAGGATAGCCGATGTAGCCGATTCCGACGAGAAGATAACAGAGTCTTTGTCGGGTTCGGTTGGTGAGCTTCATGAGGATTCCCACATACGGATTGGGTCCGAAAAAGGGAATTGTATCTATTAATTAGGATATAATGTTAGTTTCCTAATAGATATTGTCGGTTAGAGTTTGTATTAGGGAATTATCCTTAGTATGAGTTGTAATAGAAATAAGAGTCGTGTCCGACAAGGACAGATTGTGTAATTCTGGGTATAAATCGAACCCAGGTTTGTGTAAGAAACGATGAACAGATCAATACAACAACTTCGGCGCATCGCCACCTTTACTCTTTCATCGTTTTTTCGACGAGTTCTTGCTTTTGAGTTGGGCTGCATCGGTTTCGATCTCCAGCAAGAGGTAAAACTTGTTATGGCGGCTTGCGCTCTCGGGATTAGTGCTTCCATCTTCATGACACTCTAATCTTGTTTGTGTAAATCGTCGAGTTATCATATATATTGTATAATCTAGATTGATATCAGCATATAACTCAGATTGGTTAATAACTGTTCTACAGAAAACTAGCCGATAGAGTTATATATTGATGCTGGTTTAGATTGCACAATATATCTACCATCTCGAAAAGGTTTTCATCGACTTGATCATCTAGGCATTGTGTTTCTTTACATATTTGGTGCTGCATCAGTTAGGTTTGACCTACTAAATCATGTTCAGAACCATAATCCCTAGCCTGTCTATGATTACTAATAGAGATAGCGTCGGGGTTTCAGCCGACCTTACCTGGTTTAATTGTCTTGTTATCTTGATATATTAAATCTGCCCTTTATATCGAGATATTAACTTAGTAAAATATATTGAGCTTGTTGTCAAATCTGGTTAGGGTCATCTTAACACTAGTTTGACAGTTTGTTTAATATATTTTGTTCATGGTAATATCTCTGTATAAAGTGGTATCGGAGTACTAGCCGATACATGTTAGATTTGCTTAATCGGCTATGCTATGAGCTTGTGTAATCTATGCTTCATAATATATTTAGGCATAAGTGGTTTATACTGTCTCGGCGCCCTGTCCGATCTATCCCAATCACTTAAGTTTAAATATGTTTTGAGACTTAGATTATATTTTGTTGATATCTACAGCCGATTGAGTAGATTTAGCTTTATCTTGCTTTATCTGTTATAGCCGATTTAATGCATCTTGCATCGGCTCAATGCTCAATGATATGTCATCGGTAAACCAGCCGATCGGCTATCATTGGTGGATTTAATTGCACTTTCTTTGTTTCTTATTGGTTGCAGGATCAAACCAATTGGCACGCCTAGAACCCGGAAGAAGTCTTTGGACCTGCACTGGAGCTAAGCAGATCTCCCAGGCCAGTGTGTGTTTTTTGCATCAACACTTATCCCAACAATGATTAGGTCAACTTATGATAAGAAAAAAATGGCCGTGTACAAGGAAAGGTTAGTGTTTCAGGCTTTCAGAGGGGGAGCGCCGACTGACAAGAAGCAGGATGATACTCCCCAATTGTCGGATTTCCAAAAATTGGTGAAAAATCGAATGGAGGACCTGCAAAACTGGACTTCGGACGAAGTGCCAACAAGGTACGCGTACGGGAAGCCGTTCCTACCGCCGCACGTCATGGAAGGCCTGCCTTGGGAAATGAGACTGATGCATGACTGGTATTTGAAGGCGACTAAAAAGGGCCTGCAAATGATTACTGTGAAGGTCCCGGATAACGCTTTCATCAGTGGACCAAATGGGATGCTGGTAATCGATTTCAACGACCTTCACGCTTTATTCAAGCTGGACAAATTGGATATAAATCTCATTGCTGCGTTTTGCCTGTAAGTCAAGAGTATTTAACGTCATAAATGAATTCATTTGCTAACTAACTTCTGATAAATTACCCGCTGCATTATGTAGGATGCAATTCCACGACGCCGAAAAGGCCAACCATCCAGTTGGATACATCAACCCAACAAGGGTTTGCTGGACGGAACACACGGTGAATATTCGTGCAGATTCCGCTGAGCTCAAAGGTAAAACGACGTCCGAGAAAAAAGAGGTCGTCGAAAAAATGCACAAGAAAAAGATGGTCAGCGTAGCACTGTACTTGGGCAAAGCGATGGTCGCGCACAAAGACAAAACTGTCCTCTTGGTCCCTTATGCGCTGCGGTACGTAATATTCTTCCGTACTACTGATATTTTAGTACGATGTCACCTACGATTAACATATCTTCTTTGCAGCGATCACTACATACTTTTTCTGGTACATCCGTGGGACCACTTGGCCGTAGTGCTGGATCCGGCACACTATGGCGAGGAAACATTTAAAGAGTTTCTCATTATATTAAATTTGTAAGTCCTGTATGCACCATGTACTAAATATTGGCTGTTGTACTCTCGAAGACACATAATTGACTCAAACAATTATTTTGTCTTTATAGAGCACACAGATATTACATAGACCACGGTGGACCAATCAATAATCCAGAAAAGAAGAAGCTTCTCGTGAAGATAAGATGACTGGTAATTACATGTCTGTTATAATGAAATTTCCTATATATGCTTGTTTCACTCAAAATATTGATGTATACAATTTTATTCAACATAGTGTTTTAAGCAACCACCAGGGACTAGTTTATGCGGATACTACGTATGCGAGATGCCTAGAATAAACGGGAGATACACTACAAAGTTTGAAGAAGTAAGTCCAGAGAAAATATCTTTTTACACATTATAAGATCTTGTATAATTTTTCTAACTATAACAATGTGTATTCCTTCTTAAACAGATCCCGTCCGTTCCGGTTGTAACGAACCGGTTCGACGATCGAACCATACGAAACTTGTGTGCAGATATTTGCCGCTTCATCCGCCGCAATGTCTGCAACCATTTGGGTGATTTCTATGATCCAGAGAGCCAACTTGCGACGGGGGATGCCTTCAAACGACTTAGAGAGTGGGAAAAAGAACATATGTATACTAGCTAGTACATATTTTAAGTATATATTTTATGTGGCTTTTTGAACATTTTGTAAATTGCGAGACGCAATGATATGTATATATGTGAGGCGTACAATTTAATATCTTAATTTCATAAAAAAATAATTATTTACGTTTAATTCTTAATACGTGCGATGTGTATATATACTATTACTGAGAGAGAGGGAGAGAGAGGAGGAGATAAGCCAATATATGAAAAAAAAATAATATATGCAAAAAAAATAAATGCTGCTGTTATCTTCCCGTGCGGTCCACTTAATTATCCGCACGGGAAGATCGATTATCCCGTGCGGCCGGATTAAGCGGCCCGCACGGGAAGATCCATTATCCCGTCCGGGCCGCTTAAGCCGACCGCACGGGATAATCGATCTTCCCGTGCGATTGGGCCGCCCGCACGCAAAAATGATCTTTTCCCAAACCTTCTCGCGCGTGCGGGCAGGCCTTCCGCACGGGAAGATGCCTTTCGGCCCGCACGGAAAGACCGTTTGTGTAGTAGTGGCGACGTGCCAGGGGCCGCTAATCCACGCCCAGTCACGCGGGCACGCTGGCGCACGATCAGTCCCCATCCCTTTAGTCTTTTATACGTATATATACAAGTATGTATACATTTTGTATACATATATATAAACTTTGTATTGTATAACACATACGCATGTATGTAAAGTGTATGTTAGTGTTATGGATAAGGCATACCCAATGATCTTAAATTGGGTTTAGCGGGGTCCATCATATATCAAATCTTATACGGAATCATGCCTCATATACGAAAGGTGTGCCGCATAAGAAAAAAGAAACAAAGTTCAAGTTAAAAACTACAAGGACTATTCGGATCGTATCTATATTTGTCTCCCTAGTTCTAGTTGAACAAAGGGACATCTGTGGGTATAAATATAAGACCCCTTAGGAGGAGAGGGGAGAGACCAATATACGCCGCCAGATACCAACATCAGAGACAAGCCTAGACAGACCCAATCTGAAGCCACAGAGATCGATAAGAGGGGTCTAGTATTATCTCTGACCTTGTCGAGTTCATATTCGAGAAAGAAGACTACCCTGTTGTCGACTACGTGTAGAGATCCATGTCGCCAAGTCAACAATGACTAGATTAGGTTCTCTCAAATATTGTACTCGTGTGATTCTGATATATAAGAGCAACATCGGCTTCGACCAACAAGAGTATGGTTATTACATGTCAGTTAAAGGATCTGAATCTGTATAAAAATCTCTGTCTCCCGTCTCTTTTACCTCAATCTCACATATACCTTAGTTCCAACGATCCCCATACTCTATAAATAACATAGTCGCAATCTACTCCATCGATAATGTGTGTGTATATATATTATACGTGTATATATAAAATATGTGTGTATAAATTTTGTATATATATGTATACAAAGTTTGTATATGTACATATACAAAGTTTTACTTTCTCCATTTGTCACTTTTATATGGGAATGTGTCTCACTTTTATATGGGAATGTGCTAATAAGGAAAGCCGATGTTGAAGAAAGACAAAAACTACCCACCCTATTGATTAGTAAGGGAGCAAGTCCAATTAAGCAATGATCGAAAGCAATTAACGTGTCAATAAAAATGCATACGTACGTATACAAACTTTGCATATGTACATATAAAAAAACCGAAATATATATATAAAGTTTATATACATATGTAAGCTAAGTATACAAACTTTGTATACGAACTTATATAAACTCGTATAAAAAAAGGCAAGCAGATTAGCGTTGTCGGGCGTGCCAAGCTGCTGCGATACACGTCGCTGCGTTAGCCAACGGCCCACGGCCCACAGCCCACCTGGACGCGCAGGCTTGGGTTAAGCCGAGAGGGCCGTGTTCCGGGCCGTGCTATACTAGTTGGATTTCTAAGTAGACACATTGTCTCTCAGACTCTCACCAACCTTCCAGCCACATATTTCAGACACGACACACGATCTTGTGCAAAACTTTTCCAGTCTCAGAAATGAAATATTCGGTAGACTTACGGGTTAAGTAATATACAGCCATGCCACAATTCTTTTTCGCAGGTAGTCAAGTTGGCTAACGCGGGGAGGAGAACAAAAGGAGGAGGGGATACTATAAGTAACGAACAGTCTTCACACTGACGGATGTTCCGAATATATTCCCCTGCAATATCATGCACAGGGGATGCCCTTTACGAAAGAACTCTAGTTACTAGTACTAGTACATTCCAAGTAGAGACCATCTACTACTACTTTCTAATGTCAAATTGCATGAGCCACACTTGTGTACACCGACGCCCCGAACGTTTTTAATACAATCTACACCACTTCCTGCATGCTGCCTTCAAAATCTCTGCTTTGTCTCTACACCCATAAATGATCTCTCTCCGTGCATATACATAAATCCCATCCTACAAGAACAAAAAACAACCACATAATACATGTAATCGACAGCTCCACTTGCATGATCGACAACACCTCCCACACGCAGCAAAAGACCAATTCAGATCTCGATCGCTTGAGCCTTCACGTCGAACTCACCTCACCCCCTCTCTTTCTATCCGTCGCCATTCCGTGTAACACAAACTGCTAGCTAGTGGTGAATAGCGCTGGCCGATCCATTTACGGATCGGCCAGCGCAACGCCGCGCCGTACGTACGCTGGCCTCTCCTCGCCGCGCAGCCTGAGATTATCCCGAGCCCATGCGTACCGCACAACGGAAAAAGCTGTAGCTGAGGCAGGTCGTGGCCGGATGGATGTTGAGACGACCGAAAGCGAAACGCGAATCATCGACCGGGAAGGGGGGAGAGCGTGCAAGATCGAGCGAGCTAGTAGCCGAAAGCTAGTCTCTCCTTGCCCCCTCAACACGTGGGCTACTACCGTACTTCTTCCATCCTATTTCGATCATCCTTGAACTTTTCAAAATGATCATTATTTAACAAAAATATCTTTTTGTTTATTTGTAAAAAAAAAAGTAAATGTGTATCGTTGAGTGTTATATATACATATGCAACCAATCTAAGATTAATTTTTATTGATTTAACCCATATAACATTTAAAGTGTGTATTACTTTTTTTTTGTTGAATACGAAGCGATAGAACACCTTGATCGATGAGGATTGATTTCAGAATAATAAATGTTTTAGTGTTTTTGGTCTTGATGTCATTTGCTTATGAGGTGATCAAATTGAAATGAAGGAAGTATTAACTAATGGCTTTTGCAGATGGATCGATCGATCGATCATTTCAGTACTATATCATCGATGTGGCTGGCCTATACGCCTATTACACCCAGATGTGTTAGAGCATTGACCCGCGAGAAAACTAGAAAAGCAGAGCGAAAATAACCGTGATCGCCGCCAGCGGGTAGTACAGCTAGCTAGCTAGCCAGCAACAGCGACGAGCACTCACTCGACGGTCTTTAGTTTCGTCGTCGCTGTACGTGTGGTGCCGCGCGGCCACAACTGCGTGGGCCATGAATGAAAGCTACGAGTTTTTTTTTTGTTTTGAATGGAGTCGTAGTTGACCTCTCTATCAACCTTCGTCTTGGTGCGTGTTGCCTAATGCAGTTCTGATTTTTTTTAAAGCTAGTTAACTCAATTAGGAAAATCCTATCTAATACAGTTCTTCTACTTACTCGCTGAGATCGATCTGTCATTAATTTACTGTTCTGTGCATGTGTGAGATTTTGTCGCTGGAAGCTAGCTGGGAGCACAGATCGACGAGCAATATAATTCCGGCGGTCGAATTGATGAGTTTCAGAGCTTCCTTTCCGTGAATTTCTACATGGCCACAAGTGGCCAAGCCAGTAGTCCACACACACAGAGATTGACGAGAGGACCACACGGAACGCGCGAGTGATTGATAGAAAATTGGGATTGCAGAGGTGTCTTGCTAGCTGCTGCTGCTGCACAAGCGTTTCATCAGAGAGAGAAGGGGCTCGATCACACGTATCGCTCTCACTCGAGAAGGCAGGGCTTTTCGACAAGCATGAAATTGAGTGCATTCTTTTGGGACGGGCAGCACGTAAAAGATTTCGTCGAAAGGGAGAGGAAGCGTTTGCCCTACGCGCTCACCCACGCCGGTTAGATTAGCCCTGCAGGTGCACACTAGACAGAGTGTTGCGTATCCCATCTTTCTGCGTGTATCACATTAACGTAATTAGGCCTTTCTTCAGAGGGAGAAACAAATTGTCATTCATCTCCCCCACCTCCTTTTCTCACTAATCACTGATGAAGACATGCATTTTCATGCCTTTACTGTTTGAGTTCTGTTTATGGCATATCCTTTCTCCTTTATTTTTTTCACCCATTTTAAGTTTAAATGGATATATGCTCCATGGGGTTTGAATTCAGACCGCCCTTGTGCATGAAGAGAGAAAGAAAGAGCACCGTTATCATCATCATTATCATCATCTCACTTGTACATAGCATGATCACTTTTCGCTAAGAAAAACAATCTGATCACTTCTGTCGTCTCTGTCTCTCTTTTCCCTCTTCCCTTTAGCAACCGAAAAGGCTGTGAATTATTACAAGACTTTGCGAGCAGTGGAGGGCCAGGGAGATGACGATCGAGAGACGACCTAGCTTAGCTATCTACGTAGTACGTGCCACACCCATACGCATCGGCCGCTGGTGCAATACAGACTGTTTCAATCCACGGCTATCTTTTTTTCCCTTCCTCCCCCCCATCAAAAGGCTGCAGATCGATGCAACGGCACTCGCTTGTTGGTGGTACAATGGCTCCTTTTCTATCACCCCCATGCATCCACTTTACTACTACAATCTCTTCTCCCCTATCTTGCTTTCTTTTCGATCGGATGAGAAGATGAGCAAAGGCTTGCAGCCTTGCTTGATAAGGACAAGGAAGCTCTTTTGCATTAGGACAGGGTGTGTATTATTCTTCGTCCTCCTCCTCATGATTCAGGCCTTAAACCCTGGTGGCCTTTTCTTGGCTTCTTCCAGCTTTCATCTCGACTAATCTCAGCTCGGCGTATCTGAGGAAGATCTGATGATAGCTTGTTCCTCTCATTCTTTTGATTCTGTCGTCCAACTAATCAATTGCTACTGAATTGTTAGGAAGTTTTCTCTCGACATAGTTAGTCACTTTAGTGTAGGAAAGGTGAGCTACTGTAATGCCAGGAACAAGTTAGATTGCCAGGGTATTATACTACCACCCCATGTGAGCTTTGTTAAGCTTAAGAGGGTGCAGCTTACGCTCCGTTTGCTTTGTACGCTCTGTTTGGACCAGACAGCAATACTCTGCAATATGCGTCGGTTGCTTTCCAGCAGGTACTGAAACCCATTTCACGCAGGCATTTATCAGACCAACTGCTTAATCACGGTGCTTTTAGGGCTAATCTTTTGCATCTTTTTGTCGATCCATAGCGACCTCGCTTTGTGGTTTTGCGATTCAATAGTGTTTAGCAGATCGTCAGATCTTACCCGTTTCCATTTCTGTGTAATGCAAAGCGACGGTGCAATAGTCGAATAAAATGTGCAAGTAGTTGTCGTGAACCTGAAGAGTAGTCTCTCTTTGTTGATTGCTTGCAGGTGTGTGCCAATATAGACTAGAGAGAGGAGAGCAATGATCAAATATTTGCAGAAAAATTATCACGTGACAGAAAATCCAGCCAACTCTGATTGCTGACAATACAGCATCTTTGAATTGCAGCAAAGCATGCAGCTAGTGACATCAGTGTCCAGGAAAGCTTCCAGGCTTTCCCCTGGTTATTGGCAAAAATATACTCCTATTTCTCCTTCTCTCTAGAACAAGTTTGGTAAGTTTACACCGTTTGCCACGAGAGGGAACGGACAGAGACTGCACGAGTGTGCACAAAATCTGTGCATATTTTCTCTGAATCTGTACTTTGTGTTAGGTAGTAATACGGGCGTCGGAATGTTTACCATTTGTGGGCATCCCAAATGGCCAAATGAGCCGGTCTGCAGGTGATGTCTATTATTCGAGGGCATTTGTCGCCGTCGATGCGATTTGGAGGACTACTTTTCTTACCTGACATCTCATTAATGAGCTAGAGTACACTACACCTCTCCGCAACTGTGCAAGCCCCTGTCGTTAGCTGCTGAAAACCAGCTGAGTCATCTCGGGTCAAGGATAGATTTTCAGATAACGTTTTACCCTGTTCTGTTTCTTCCGAGATTGTACACTTTCAGACAACAGCATATAATTGCTAGTGCTCTCGTAGATAATGACAGTTTTGTTTAGAGAATAGTACATTTGATCGTTTGTGGATACGGACATACGGTGCCATGCACGACTAACACACGACACGTAATAGAAACGAGATCTCTCGTTCGCAACAAGGTTTAATTTCTGTCTATCGCTGTGGGCCACGTACCTTCCCTTGCATACAAGGAAACAATCTCGTGTGCTTTTCCATGATCTTACTCCTCTAGAGGCGCATTGCCCACAAGCCAGGAAAAGCACAATCATCCCGTCTGCAAGGGGGAAAAAACTGACCAATATGGCAATATGTAACACGTCGCGTGGACACTGCAGAGCCAGAGAGAGCACAGCACAGTGTTAGTAGTTTTTTTATAGGAAAAAAAGAACGATAGGAAAAGGCTTTGCATATGCACCTACTACCTAACAGCAGCGCGTACTCGTTGGGAGAAGCATATGGCCAGGTAGGGGGCCAAGGCAGGCAGGCTGATCATCAAATCGGATCGCCCGATGAGGAGGCTCCTCCTCCTCCTTTTGCCCCCACAAGATTTGATCTCGATCGCCATCTTTTGGAACGTCCATCCAAAGGCGAAAGCAAAGGCGGCCTCTTTTGCCAAAAGCCGGTGAGCCCCCACGCCCCCCAGACCCAGCCTGCGCCGAGGAGATAACGAGGCGGTCGCGGTCGCAGCAGGCAGCAGCATTCGCGCGCGCGCCTCTCGCCCGCCCCAGCCGCGCCCGGGGGTTGGCTTGGCGGTCTCTGTAGCCGGCTGCCGCGCCGCCCGTTCCGTCCAATCCAACTGTTTCGCCGGCTAAGGACAAGCCCGAAATCCCACGATACGAGATATGACACGGGACGAGCCGCGACGTGATCAGAGAGAGATCACAATCATGCCTGCCCGCCCCCCGCGCGCGCGCGGTTGGTCGCACGTTGCCTAGCGTGTGTATGTGCGTGGGGAGGCGTGGTCCCGTGTCCTGGTCGGTGCCCCCACCACGCCACGCCACAACACACCACGCCCCCGGAAGTTTACCGCGCCCTCTGCCTGCTCGCTATCAACCGATGCCGGAGTGAAACACAATCCACAGCGCTATATCTGTAGATGTGGACGCCATGCCGCCGTCCCCCCCCCCCCCCCCCCCCNGGTCGACGGAGTTTCGCACGCACGCACGACGCGCGCCGTGGCTAGTGGCCGTCCTCTCCTGGACGACGACCGCTCACTCGTCATCAGTCCAATTGACGATGCTGTCACGAGGCCGTGTCCTTGGGTGCTCCTCCTCCACTCCACATGCCCATCGGGGCCGGCTCCCGGCCGTGGTTTTTCTCCCGGGACATCACTACTTCTACTGCTGCTGCTAGCAACATCCGTGCGACGAAAGGCCAAGCCTCCGTGGGATATTGCTGTCCATGGCACGCCGAGATTAACCGCACGTCTTGTCGCTCACTGTGCTCCACGGAAACACGGAAACAGCGTGGTTTCACTAGTATAGTAGTACTGCTCCCTCCGTTTAAAAATATAAGAAATTTTAATTGAATATGACATATAGTGTTATATGTTACATTTAAACAAAATCTCTTATATTTTAAAATGAAAAAAATACTACTAGTACTATACATTCTGACGAAATTCATGGAGAATTCAAACCAAGCCAGACCAAACCAAAGCAATCTTGGAGAAAAATTCTCCATGTTGTAAATAGGAGTAGGCGGTACTTGTTTATGGGGTAGGTTAGCGGTTGCCTTTGTGTTGATTTGTGATTGATTTGGACCTTCTCTGAATGAAATCAGACTGGCCAGGCGGCCTAACAGACATGATTAATTAAGGGCTAAGTACTACTCCTACAAAACATAGGCCCCCCGAAATTCAGCTGCCATGATCCGAGGCATCCTTTGCTTCACCAACAATAATACACTGTTGTGACTTGTGAGGGGAGCCGGGCAGCTCGTCTCTCTACAGAAGCAAAGAAACCGATGTAGGAGTACTCTATATTGGATTGAAAGCTGCAAGTCCTAACAAAAAAAATTGCAGCACAGTAGATAGCTTCAAAAGAATGGATGGGCACTGCTTAACTCCTTGGATTAAGAAAAAGCAGCACCGACTTTAGCGTGGTTTAGCCCTCTCTCTCCCAGAGTCCCAGGTCCAGAGTGGCATATGCATGCATCATGCACGCTGTAGCTAGCTTGAAACACTTGGAGCGAAAGGTAGGGGAGGGGGGCAATAGGGGTGCATGGCGACATAAATAAATGTGTAGCTTGTCGTCACTCCTTGGATAAACAAATGGAGCTGTCAGCTTCACGATCAAGTGCACGTTCTCATGCAGGAGGGCACTCTCTCCTGATCTTGCAACACAATTCGTTGTGCTATCAAAATCAGAGTGAATGATAGGATAGGATGACCAATTTTTTTCAGGTGCTGTAACAATATTTCACCTGTGTGAATAGACACCGATTGACCGGTTAACCTCTCTACCCCTCCGGGTTAATCCAAAAGTTACTCTGTTGCTCGTCCCAGTGTTTAGCAAGGGTCGGGCCTCCCGAACAAAATTTACAATTCGAGTGCTGTTTCAGCTTCCGATGGAACAGTAAAAAAATCTCACCCTGAATTACTGAATCTTGATTAGCATAATAACCCTCTGATATACTTTTTTTTTCTTGATGCAGAGGATCCTAACTGGCACAGGGAAAAAAGTGAGAGACTATGGAGTACTAACCCTGATGTCACACCAGTAACATGGTGTTCTAAATCCTTCAAATCATAGTAGATTTGTAAGCATGCTTCGAGAAAAACCAGCTTCTCCAGCTAGTACAATCTGTAGTACAGATGATTGATTTTTGTAAGTGGATGGAAGCAAATGCAGGGGCAGGCGATCATGGGGGCAAGAATGTGAAACAGGAGGCAGGAGGGGACACGGCCATGTGGGAGATGAGCAAAGATGAAATCAGCCCTAGAAATAATAGGGGCCAGTGTTCTTGTCCAGGTCTTTCCGATTTTTGTAGTCAATTTAATCAACTCTTCAGTCGCGAATAGAATAGCTCTTCGAATTTTCTAATCCGAGGTAGGACAATCACATGATGGCACTGGTAGAGATGTTTTTATATGTGTTCAAGCAGTAGATAAGTATAAAATTAGGCTAGAAATGTCTCTACGAGGATTGAAACAACTTAGCACACCTTTGAAACGCCCGACTGTTAAAACAAAGATATAGAATAAACATAAAAAATAATTGCTCAAAAAAAAGAAAAAAGGTAAAAATTAAGGGCTCCTTGGAACGAAAAGAAACTAAGGGTTTTTGGAGGATTGACATGTCCCAGCTAAAATTGTTAGATTTATGGATAATATATATAATCTTTGTGATAGCTATTTGAAAGTATAAAGGAATGAATTAACCAATACAAAGTTGAAAAGTTGTTTTAGAAAAGTTTTTCTATTTTTTCATAAAACATACCGTTTAATAGCTTAAGAAAAGAGCAAACGAGACTCCAAAGGAGAAATGGAGGAAATCAGGAGGACTAAAATTCTATGGAATGTAATCCTACTAGGTCCTTAGGAACAAAGGATTGGCCTTCACAAAATCAATGGATTTTTTTATGGAATGACCCATTTCAATGGAATTTGGAGGAAAATCAACATGAGATCTAGTCTCGTGCTTTCTCTTCCTCGAGTTTTGAAGTTTCTATGGTTTTTCATTGGTGTTGCCAAATGGTATTTACTGCAAATTTCCATGGATCAATTTCCTGTAGGATTCAAAAAGACATGATCTTCTATTCCTACATTTTGTCTATTCCTATGTTTTTTGAATCCTGCATGTCAAAGGAGCCCTCAGAAGAATACGGCATGAATTCCCAAGGAAAAAGATTCCTATAAGACCCTTTAGAACAAAGGAATAGCTCTGAAAATTCCTTCAAAATTCATATAGAATGGGTTGTTTCATGGAATTTTTGGAAGAAACAAACATGAGGCCATAACTCATATTTGTGAAATCAATGGTTTTGATTTATATATTTTGTGATGAAAATTGGCATGTGATTTATATTGGTTTTGATATTTGGTGGATAATTGATGAAGTATTATTTTGTCTCTATGTGGGACCGATCAGACCGGACAGTAGCAGCCAGCTGGCCAATCAGGCCGGTGTAGTAGTGGCGGTCAGACCAACGGAGCCAATGGTCTGACCGGTTGGATTCTGTTCGTAATCGGTTTCGGATTGTTTATTCGGATACTCATGATTACTTCATGTTTATGACTTGTAGATGATTTTTATACGTGTATAATACTGTTGTGTGCTAATATTGAGTCAAGTTGAAAAAAATTTATGCTCAGATATGGTTTCTTATTTGATTCATGTGTAGGTGTGTCTTGATGCCTTAGAATAGTCGTTGCTAGTGATGGATTGAGAGTCGACTTGAGAGAAGTTGATGTTCGAACGATCGAAAGATCATGCAGGATGTTTAGGTTAAAGAACAATGCACGTGGTTGTAAAGATTCCATACGGCATATAAGAGGGATTATGTTCGTATGAAAAGCGGAGTCAAATTTAGAAGAAGTTCAAATTTGAAAAGATTGAAGTTTGAATTGTAAAGGAATAAGTTGTGTACGTGCATGTGTAGGTTTACTAGTGGATTATGACTACTTGTCTATGTTGGATTTGTGGCTTTTGTGCTATTGCTTTCAGGTATAAATAGAAGAGGGGTTGAAGTCTCACGGCATCGATTTTGTAAAAGAATAGTTGTGAGAAAAATTAGGATTTAGCCTAGATTTTGACTTTAGTTGAAAGTTGAGAGATGAGTGTTGTTTTTACACTTTGTAGACACAATTAGAAGTGTCGACGGGCTATACGCCGATCATGGTATTTGTAGAGTATAAGGATCGTTGGAACAGGGTATATACGAGATTGAGGTAAAAAAGACAGGAGATAGGGATTTTCATACAGGCTCGAGCCCCTTAACTGACAGGTAATAGCACTACTCCTGTTAGCCGAAGCCGGTGTTGCCTTTATATATTGATATCACACGAGTACAATATTTGGAATGATCTAATCTAATCGACGCCGACTTTAGCGGCATAGAGCTCGAACACGTAGTCGATGGCTAGCGTAGTCTTCTTCCTCGAATATGAACTTAGCGAGATTGAAGGTAGCTCTAAATCCCTCATGTCAGCCTTTGTGGCTCTAGATTAGGTTTGTCTATATCTATATTGGCTTGTATTTTGACTTGGCATGTGTTGGCTTCTGTTAGCGCCTTCCCCCCTCTCTTTTTAGGGGATCTTGTATTTATACCATCGAATGTCCTTTTGTCCGAGTAGAACTAGGGAGACAAGTATGGATACGATCCAAGTAGTCCTTGTAGTATCCAACTAGAACTCTGCTTCTTTTTCCTTATCCAGAACACCTTTTATATATGAGACATGATTTCGTATAAGGCTTGGTATATGGTAGGTTCCGTCGAACCCAACCCAAGATTATTAGGTATAACTTCTCTACAACATTGACAAGAAACAATAAAGTTCGATCTACTTTTAAAAATTCTTTGATTTGTGTTTTTTCTCAGGCTTGGTGGTCACACTGGAGGGAGCACAACGGTTAGACCGGCGACTACTCGGCAGTCAGACCGGCAGCATCCAGGCGGTTGGACCGCCGGCGGCGACAAGAGACAGTGGCTCGGAGGGCGGTTGGACCGGGGTTTCAACACCGTTCAAACCGACGGTATAGCACGATCAGACCGACACATATACATCGGCCAGACCGATCTCCATTGGTTCTCGAGGATAACTTTTAATTCCACTAATTTTTATTGTGTTTCTATCATTCACTCTCTGTTTGGCTTAGTTCTTGTGTTTAATCATACAATATTTTCTCTTCCTTGCGTAGAGTTCCTATGTTTTTCCTATGGGATTACCAAACTAAATATTTTGCAAATTCATGTGGACTTCATCCCTGCAGGATTCAATAACACGTAACATCCTATTCCTGCATTTTTCATATTCATGTGTGCTCCAATCGTGCGTTCTAAAGGAGCCCTAAATGTCATGCTCATTGCATTCCTATCGGATTTTGAAATATAAGGAGGTTTAAAAAATGTCATTTGATTGGTAGACAGGAACTCAAGATATAGGAAAAAGAAAATTTATTATTTCAAAGGAATTAGTAGAAATCAATCTTTGTTTCAAAGGCTACTAGATAGGATTAAAAATCGTATAGAATTCTTATGTTTTTTTCAAAAGGCAGTAGAGGTGTATAAAAAATAGACGATGACAATTACAGTGCCCAGTAATGCAATGAAACGGAGTAAAGTATATGTGGACTTGTACATGGAGCAACATCCGACACATTTGCAAGGGCGGTTCGTCAAGAAAACAGACACCGACAACCGACAAGGCACAATCATGAAAAAACATATGAACATGAAAACTAGGCCTCTCCTGAAATGCAATACGATCTAAAACCAGAATGACAAGTTGACAACCGAAACATTGTTTTCTTCACCATCTTGCCAATGGGAATATATGCATACCTCGCCACAGGACATAACCTAGAAGTTACAATAAGCATTTGTAGTTTTGCACTCGTCATGTTGTAGTGGCATTAAGCCTATTGTGGAAATATAACTGAATGGACTGTGAAGCGTGAATTTCTCATGTTACTTGCTCTATGTGTTTGGCACATTAGCAAATGAAGCACCAATATGGCTATCCATTCCAGGAGAGTAGAGGATACTCAATATTCTTTTTGTTGTTTGTTGCGGAAAGGAACATCATCGGCACTATTGTACAGTTGATGGTTAGTCAAGGGTGGTTGAGAAAACGTTTCATCTATCAATAGACAAATTAAACTCTGAGAAATTTCAATACGGAGCTAGAGATGGTCAGATAAACGTTGGTGACACCATTGGCTCCTCAATACATCATATTATAAATTGCAAAATTTACTAAGCACAGCTTAGACAATATAAGAAGGCATACATCACATGGAAATTTATTATCTTTGTTTCTCTTCTGAAACCTAATTATGAATTCAAATATACCCGGGAACCTATGCTGTTTGCCAAAATTCTATGATAGCCATCCCCATTGCCTTGAATGATGTCTACCATTGCAAAATTGAAATACAGAAATGCATCCATTTCAGACCAATCCATAAGCATAACAACATAAATGCACAATTAACAGAGCAACAGCAAGCAAATATCAATTCTGTACCACAGAACCATTTGATAGGTCAAATTATCCTCTCTACTCATCAGCAGTGTTTTGAATGTGATGATAATGACTAATAGAGCAGAGCATGGTAAGAACCTAAAGCAGCATCATTAACTACAGAGATTGACACCAATATTGCTAAATCCACTAGGCCTAGCTAATAAGCTGCAATGAAAAGCAATATGAGGTGTTCAACAACTTGAGACAACAATTTCCGTTGCAACATTTAATTGCAAGACAAAATGCACATTACTGGAGTTGACAATGCTTGCAAGCGATGGTGGAACCTTGCTGGGTGAAGCTTATGGCAGATCAGCACCGCCATGATGATATGGAGACAAGCTCACCACGCTGCCAGTAGAGCGTGAGAGCAGCTCCGCGCTTCTCCACATGGAATCCTCGGACCTGCACCCGCTTCAGGAGGCAGTCTGCCTGTGCCTCGGCGAGGTTGCTGGGCAGCACAGGCTTAAACCCAGCCGCTGCAAAAACACTCCTCCATGCTATTGCTTTCTGTGCCTTGTGCCGTCCAAGCACCATATCATGAACTCTAGGCTGAATCAGAAACCTCTCAATCTTGCAGGCAGAATCAGCATCAATACCAGCAGCATCAAGTGAATCAAGGAGGAACACGCAAGATTGGAAACAATTCAGGAAGTGCTGCGAGAATGAAAGGTCTGCACGATCAGCTCCATGGTCAATAGCGACCACAATCTTTGGACTAAGCTGCTTCACCAAACGAAGGATTGCTGGCAGCGGTGGTGCACGAGCGGAGCAACCAACAGGGAGGCTAACAGCTAAAACTTCATCACCAGTGGAAGAAATAAGCTCCGCAGGATTGAATGCATCAAGACTGACGGCATTGAACTCAAAAGGAATTCCAAGGTCTGCAGCAAACTGAGAAAGGTTATCCTGGGTAAGGTGCAGCTCCAATGGATGGTGGGAAGCAGTCGACACGAAAGCTGTGAGCTTCAACAATGGCAAGGTCACACCTCCAGCAGCACGGCGGTGCGCAAGCTCCTGCAAGAAGGAAGCCCACTGACCGCCGACACCAAGATCGAAGTCAATGACATGTATGCAGGAAGTTGTGGTGCCACCAATTTCATCAAGAAGTGCCTGAGTTGCCGTAAAGTTTGCAAACTGGAGCACGGGCGACAGGTCGGAGAACGATTTGTAGGCCGCAAGCTTGAGGGCAACGTCGAGCGGCGAGGTGACGCTGGAGACGCCATGGTGGCTGTCAGCGAGTGCGAGGAGGAGGGCCTCCCTGAGGTAGGAGGCGGAGCGGAGGAAGGGCTTCCCAAGAGGGGGGAGCTGTTGATTGAGCCGCGCCAATATCTCTCGCGCGCCGACGGAATTGCCAGCCTCGGTTGCCTTTGCCGCGGCTGCCAGTTCGTCCAGCAACTGCTGCTGCGCGGCCTCCGCAGCCGTCGTCTTCATCGCCCCGCGGGTCGGTGGCGGCGAAGGCTGGAGCTGGAACGGAACCGAGGCATGTAGTGGTGAAAAGGGGAGACCTTGCGCCGCCGCCGGTAGCTGGTTACGGGCGAGGTAGAGGTCATCTGGCATGGCGTGGTGGCGTTTGGGCGGTGGCTGGAGGAGTGGTGACTGGTGATTGTGTTCGGGGAAGGATGGGTGAGGCATGAAGAAGGCTGCGGCGGGATTCGGCGGCTGGTGGTGATAGTGGTTGAGGAGGCCCGGCGGCTGCGCGCCCAGAAGAGGGGGCTTCGTGTCGATACCTTCGTGGAACAGCATCGGCGGCGGCGGCTGCTCGAGAGAGGTGGCTTCCGGCGAGAAGAGACCGAATCCTAGGGAAGCCTTGCCGCCAACCTCGCCGCCGGTTGCAGTGTGCGCACCGGAGGACGACAGGTCGGAGGCGACGCCGCTGAGGGAGTGGTCCAGAGAGAAGCCCAGCGGGTCCACGGCCGGGATCCCGAATCCCGCATTGGCAATAAGCGGCGGCCCGGGCTGCTCCAGGTCGCCGGCGGCCCCAATGATCCAGTTCAAGAACGACTGGTCCTGTCCGGAGGCGGCGGCGGCGTTGCCGAGCATGGTGTCCCAGCTCTCTCCTCCGACGAGCCCCACATCCAGGGCTCCAGGTATCGGAGGCAACTCACAGCCGCCGCTCCAGTCCTCCTTCCCACCGCCGCCGCCACCGCCGCCCCCGTGTTCGCCGGGGGCTCCCCATTTGGTGGCTTCGGCGGCGGCGGCGCTGCTCTCCGAAACCGCCGCCACACCGGTCGAGTCCGCCCCGCCGCCGCCCTGGGAGGACGACAGCGTCGAGGTGGAATTGCGCGGGCTCGGGCTGCGCGTGCAGTCCAGCACCGACCTCGGCTCCACCACCACCAGGCCCCCCTTCCCCGCCGGCCAAAACAGCCCCTTGTTACCGCCGCCGATGCCGCCGAGGTCCGGTACCCCGCTCCTCTCGGCACCGAACAGCGCCGCCCTCATCTACCTAATCCCACATAATCGCGCGCGCGGCGAGAGATCTGGAACAGCCCAGCGTGGCGGGGGAATTTTTTTTCTTGGTGTGTTTGATGGAGAGCCTTTGCTTGGGCGCGCGACGCGATGCCAGGCTAGAGCAGCAGTAGAACAGCAAGGAGGTGGGGGTGCGCAAGCAGGAGCACTGCGTGGCTGCGTGCCCCTTGCCTGTGGCCTGTGCCTTGCCTTGTGCAGTTGGCTCTGCCTCTGCTGCAACCTCTCTCCCGGTCTCCCTTCTCTCTCCTGGCCAGGCCTCGGCTCTCTGCTCTCCTCTACTACCTCTGCTACGGTCTCTCTCTCTCCTCTCCTCCTCTCTTCTGTGTGGTGGACTCCTCTCTCTCCGCTGCCTTCCTCCCTGGATGCGTGCAACATAAAAAAGGTTAAAAAAGTGTCCCTCTCTCTCTCTCTCTCTCCATTATCGTTTTCAATCGGCTGTGCTCCTAGCGTCGTCTTTTTTACGCCCTACTGTTGTTTTATCTTCTCGTATTTTCCACTCCTATAAAATGAACGTGTTTATTTAGTACTCTCACGAGAAAAAAATATTTTAGTATTTAAAGTTTATCCTAAAATATACTGTCTATCTTATCATATACTTCACCGTGTTTTAACCAAGAAAAAGATTATATTGTAGAGACGGAATACTACATGAGGTTGACATCATCACACACATCCCACTTCCTCTTAAGGGAGAGAAGAGTAGTGCTTGTGCACATGATTAACTGTCCGGCTAAAGCGGTGCACGACGACGCACATCCCACTTCCTCTTAAGAGAGAGAAGAGTAGTGCTTGTGACACATGATTAACTGTCCGGCTAAAGCGGTGCACGACGACGCACGCCTGCTCCCTAATCGTATGTGAGTTTCATCTAAGCCGGCTACCAGCGCCAACCACACCATCATTCCGTGCTAGCTATCCTCTCCATCCTTTGCCTCTCTATACACCCACGGCTCGAGCTATGAAGGAGGCTCGGGCTCGGCTCGTTTGGCTCTTGAGCCAATGCAAGCCCAAGCCAAGCTATTAACGGTAAAATTTAATACAGCCGTTGGTCAACGCGGATCAACAGGAGTAATTGACATCGTCAGTTAGGTTTGTTCGGTTAGAAAGTGTATCAATTGTTTAAGATAGTATTAGATTTGTTTTTGAAATTAGCTATCATGTTTAGGCAAGTTTTTAAGATTTCCTTTTCTTTTTAGGAGATAAATTTTCAGCCGATCGAGTCATATTCAAATCGGACTCAATTAGGTTAGGCGTATAAATATAAGTGCTCGCAAGCCTTGCAAATTATCAACAGAACAATATGCAACTTTCAACGCATCGACACTCCTTTTGGCGAGTTTTTAGTTTTCAAGCAGGGCT
This sequence comes from Oryza officinalis, assembly GCA_008326285.1. Classification (NCBI taxonomy): domain Eukaryota; kingdom Viridiplantae; phylum Streptophyta; class Magnoliopsida; order Poales; family Poaceae; genus Oryza; species Oryza officinalis. The sequence goes on along the minus strand of BDMV01000002.1, from coordinate 46,729,338 downwards.
GCATCATTTCGATCTCTAACGAGAAAGTAAGTTTTATCAACTTCGTTTGTATAGGCCTAGTTATGACTTTTTCGATTCGGTCCAATATTCTAATTAGTTTATTACAAACGTTATCTATCTGATATATCGGCTCTTTTTTATTGCATTGCTATCTTAGCTTGATTTGATATATCCATTATTTTGTATAGAATCTATCCACTTAACTAGATCTACTTATTGCTATTAATCTCATACTGTTTTGGTTTAGTCCGATCTATTAGATTATAGTTAATTAAGTAAAATTTTGTTAAGTTTAATAGATTCTATCCAAGGTTTTATCGGAGTTTTAGCCGATTAGTTATCTTGTTACAATTTTCAAGTGTTGCATCAGCTTATATTTAATTTTGTGTACTTACTAGTTAAATCTCTTCTAATCAACTTTAATCTTATACTATCTCGGTTCAGTCTGATCTAGGAAGATTGTTTTTAATAAAGAAAGATCCTTCGATTGTTTATACATTATATAAGCTTAGTCGATGATAGCACAATTTTTATTTGTTTATTTTATTATTTAATTTGCATCGAACCTATAGGCGTTGATCCAAACCCCATCGGCATCGACTGGTCGAATTACAATACATCGGCCATTGGCCGATTTTCTTTTGATCTAATTTTTTCTATCTATCTTGTTAGTTGCATAATCAAACTAACTGGCACGCTCTAAACCCAAAACTTAGGACATGCACTAGAGTCAAGCAAATTTCTTAGTCCTTCACGTGTTGGATCAAATTTTAAGTCAACACAAGCCCAAGCTTTTCTTCCACCCCTATGGAGTGATTCTCCTTAATATACTCTTTCTATATTTCTGCACGCTCCAATAGACTCTTTATATTCAACTCTCGATATCCCAATACAACTAGTTTCCTCTCTGTATTTCTACAGAGTTCCTGAATCTCGAGGTGCGTGGCTAGGGATGATGCACCTGAGTTAGTAGCTAGAGACAGGACAATCGATTCAAGCTGAACCGGAGATCTTGCCGTGCGATGTCAATAGCGACGATGCATGGGAGGGGAGGGTGTAGGCGTGTCTGAGATGTGTGGATGAGCAGCAGTGGCGCGAGAGAGGAGAGGGCCACGATGTCGTGTCGTTGGTGGGTTGGAAGGTGGGGTGGTGTCTCGAACTTGCTGAGCTGTGAGGTGAAGATGAGGGTGTGTTTTTTTTTGGTGGGGAGGATTAGGCATTCAAATTTGAGTTTAAGATGACTTGAATTTCGATGGTTGTAGATGGATATCCACATTTTCCCATCCACAACGGCTTTTCTTTTTTGAAGAAATCATTGGAGGGGAGAGCTTCCTCACCTGAATCTTTCATTGCAGTGATGAACTTAGTGTTCGAAGGTTACAAAGCACAAGCGTATTTAGCGGTGCGTCATTACAGATTATCAGAGTTTAGGGGGCAAGATTGGACTTGTCCCACGCTAAAAATCCAATACAGCTTTCCACTAGGCAACTGCTAAAATTCATTTTCGTTCGAAGGCATAAACTCCAAATATATATTATAGAAACAACAAATATCCGTATGTTTCAACTTGCAATCAATTATTACCATATCTATCTATACCATCCTACAAAGACAGCAACTGTGGTGTCTCTTCCGCCGGATTGCCAGACTGACTTGTGGGCCCACATTGTCGGTGGAAATGTGCACCACCAACTCCCACTATCAAGAAAAAAATACAATGGACGCAAGGATGCTTGTTGTTGTCATCATAGCCCCAAATCCCCAAATTCCAATATCCCCGAATCTTGAGCCGCCACCGGACCCGCTACCTGCTTCTCGAGCTCCACCGCCGGAGGATCCGCGCGAATGGGGGGGGGGGCGAAGAGGCGGCGGGATTCGCGCGTGGGGGCAGAGAGACGGCGGCCAGGATCTGCGTGGGAGAGGGAGCGGGCACCGGATCCGCCCTTCCTGTCACCGCCACCGGAGGATCCACGCGCGTGGGGGACGTAGAGGCGGCGGGATTCGCAGGGAAGAGGGAGGGGACACCGGATCCGCACACATGGGGGGCGGAGAGGCGGCGGGATTTACGGGGAAGGGGGAGGGGACACTAGATCCGTCCCTCCCGTCATCACCGTCGGCGGATCCACGCGGGTGGAGGGCGGAGAGGCGACGGGATCCGCGCGTCTAGCTCGGGAGGGGGAGGGGGTGCCGGATCCGCCCCTCCCGCCGACAAATCCTCGCGGTTGCATGCTGTCGCCCGAGCTCGCTGCCACCCTCGCCGACACGCCGCCGCCGCTCTCACCCTCGCCCTCGCCCACCGCGCCGTCGCCAGGACTGGGGAGAGGAGTGGGAGAAGACCGCGGAGGAGTGGGAGAGAGAGGAAGGGAGAAAAGGAGTGGGAAAAGGCGAGGGAGAAATGACGGGAGGGTTAAGCGAGAGAGAGGGGAGGGAAGGAAAAAAAGAGAGAGGTTTGGAGAATGTATTTTCGCATGCAGGTATTTTAAGAGGTTCATATTTAAAAATATGTTTATTTTCGCATGTAGCCTATTAAGAGATCGGTCTACGAAAATTGATTTTCACATGTGGTTTTTGAAGTAATGGTTCGGCTACAATCTAAAGTGGATCTCATCCCAAAAAATCAATTTTGTATCTCAGTAATGCGTCTCAATAATACATAATACATGTATATTTGAATACTGCTCCATTAATTTTAATACAAACACAAATTGTCAAACAAAATATTATTTTGGATGTAAATATCCATAGTGGCATATTCAAATATATATTTTATGTGATTTAAATATTATCATTAAAGTTAAATTTTATCTAATGTATCATTAACCGGTGCAACGCACAGACATTTTGCTAGTACAATGAAAAATCTCTTCATCATGGGTATTTTGCTAGTTAAAATAATAATTGCATATAGAATCCAATTCTACTTTTAAAATCTACTAGCTCGATATAAAAAGTTCAGCTGAAAAACCTGCTAGTTTTATTAATCCAACATTAATCTACGTGCTTATTATAATGCTACAGAAGCATCGCCAAAAACACAATGCGCACTTTTTCTATCGCTTCCGATCAACTGCTTTACGGCTTCAGATGTGGGCGGAAAGATTGGACAAGCCGCCATCGACTTCTATGCCTCTCCGGCTTCTTCGCGCAAAGCCGCGGCGACGGCGAGATCCGGTGAGGCGGCAGGCCATGGCGGGAGCTTTGCGCGGATGGCGGGTCCAGCGAGGTGGTATATTCATCGATGGCTTCGCGGATCCGGCTTCACACGACGGCGGGATTTGGTAAGGAGACGACGGGAGTGGCTTCGTGTAGGTTGCGGGATCTGAGTGACAAGTCACGGCAGGGTCCGGCCAAACGGGATTCAGCGGCGTTGGTTTGTGGCGCACTACGAGATTAAGATTACCGTGGTAATCATAAATCGTCGCTGCCGCCTTGAGGCCCAGGCTAATTGCGAGGCAAAGGTGGATCAGGCCAGGTGAGCAGGAGGGGATCTCCGTGTGGCAAGCAAACAAGGTCCTACACCAACCAAACAAGGTGGATCAGGCTAGGATCAAGCCCTTCTCTTCGACCAGGCAAGTTCTCGATATATATTACACTCGCATTGTTGTTACTCTTTAACTAGCCATAAGTATGCAAGTAATGCACCTGCACGTGCTATATATTCTAAACAATCATTTTTAACAAGTACTAGTATTTATTAATTTTGATTTCAGAATCATGCGATCATAGAAATATTATTATTGAGATTCTAAACTAAGCATAACTCGGTGTTCATTAATTTCAACTATTGGAATTTCAAAACTACTAGATTATCAAAAGAACTAATTGAGACCTTACAACACAATATTAATCCTGATTTTTCCGGATTTGTTAAATCATAAAAACACTATACCCGAGACTTCAAAGTGAGTATAACTTTATGTTCATTAATTCAGAATTGTTAAATCGTGTAATATAATATTTGAGACTCTAGATCGAGTACAACTCTATATTAATTAATTTGGAGTTTCAGAATTTTCAAATCATAAAAAAACTATAATTATAATTGAGACTCCAGGTGATTAATTGGTTTTTGTAAGTGGATGGAAGGAAATGCAGGGGCAGGCGATCATGCTGAGGGGACACGTCCACGTGGGAGATGAGCAAAGATGGAATAAGCCCTAATAGTAGCCAGTGTTCTTGTCCGGGTCTTGCCCAGTTATGTACTAGTAAATTTAAACAACTCTTCAGTCGTTAATAGAATAGCCCTTCACATTTTCTAATCCGAGGTATAGGACACAACCACATGATAGCACGGGTAGAGATGTGTATGTATATGCATTATTGAAGCAGTAGATATGCATAAAAAAAATAGGCTAGAAATGTCTCCCACTGAAGAGTGAAACAACTCAGACGATGACAATTACAGTGTCCAGTAATGCAGTGAAACGGAGTCAAAGTTGATGTGGGATACACATGGAGCAAATCCGGCATATTACCAACACCGACAAGACCCTTTCCTGAACAAAACATATCACGAAGAAAACTAGGCCTCTCCCGAAATGGAATACGGTCTAAAACCAGTATGACAAGTTTACAACCAAAGGATTGATTTATGTACCATCTCGCCAATGGGAATATATGCATACCTCGTCACAGGACATAACATGGAAGTTACAATAAGCATTTGTAGTTTTGCACTCGTCATGTTATACTGGCATTAAGTCTATTGTGGAAATATAACTGAATGGACTGTGAAGCATGAATTTCTCATGTTACTGGCAATATGTGTTTTACACATTGGCTATCCATTTATTTTGTTGTTTGTTGCGGAAAGAAACATCGTTTGGCACTCTTGTACTGTTCATGGTCAGTCAAGGGGGTTATAAACTAAGGTTTGATCCAGCTTAGACAAACTAGACTTCGAGAGAATTTCAATCAGGAGCTTGTGCAGATCGATAGATACACGATTGCTATGCAAAATCAAATACGAGACCGGTATTTGCTCTGCATATCATATTCTAATTTGCAAAAATTACTAAGCACAGCTTACACAAACTAAAAAGAAGAGAATGACGTGAAAATTTGTTATCTTTGTTTCTCTTTCTGAAACTTGATTATGACCTATTAATCTTCAAATACATTTGACAGCTGTGCTGTTTGGCAAAACCTTTTATTGCTGTACTAACTACTAAGTCATATGTAGCTATATCAATATGTCTTAGTCCTATGATAGCCATCCCCACTAACTACTAGAATGATATGCATTGTGCATCCATTTCAGCTCAATGCATAACAGCGAAAATGCAGAACTAACGTACCCAAAGAATTACAGAGCAACAGCAGGATAATATTAATTCTGTACCACGCAACCATTTGATAGGTTAAATTACACTCTCTAGTCTCTACTCATAAGCAGTGTTTCGAATGAGGTGATCATGGCTAATTGAGCAGAGCATGGGAACAACCTAAAGCAACATCATTAGCTATAGAGACTGACACCAATGTTCCTAAGTCCACTAGGCTAGCTAATAAGCTGCAATGAAAAGCAATACGAAGAGTTCAACAGCTCAAGACAACAATTTCATTTGCAACATTTAATTGCAAGAATAAATGGACATTACTGGAGTGGTTGATGCTTGAAAACGGTGGTGGAACCTTGGTGGAGTGATGCTTATGGCTGATCAGCACCGCCATGATGATATGGATACAAGCTCCCCACGCTGCCAGTAGAGCGTAAGAGCAGCTCCGCGTTTCTCCACATGGAATCCTCGGACCTGCACCCGCTTCAGGAGGCAGTCTGCCTGTGCCTCGGCGAGGTTGCTGGGCTGAACGGGCTTAAACCCAGTTGCTGCAAAAACACTCCTCCACGCTATAGCTTTCTGCGCCTTGTGCCGCCCAATCACTGCATCCTCAACTCTTGGCTGAATTAGGAACCTCTCGATCTTGCAGGCAGAATCAGCATCAATACCAGCAGCATCAACTGAGTCAAGAAGGAACACGCAGGACTGGAAACAATTCAGGAAATGCTGCGAGAATGGAAGGTCTGCACGATCACCTCCATGATCAATAGCCACGACAACCTTAGGACAAAGCTGTTTCACCAACCGAAGAATTGCTGGCAGCGGTGGGGCACGAGCAGAGCAGCCAACAGGGAGGCTAACAGCAACAACTTCATCACCAGAGGAAGAAATGAGTTCCGCAGGATTGAATGCATCAAGACTGATGGCATTGAATTCGAAAGGAATTCCGAGGTCTGCAGCAAACTGAGAGAGGTTATCCTGGGTAAGGTGCAGCTCCAGTGGATGGTGGGAAGCAGTCGACATGAAAGCCGTGAGCTTCAACAACGGCAAGGCCATACCTCCAGCTCCCCAGCGGTGGGCAAGCTCCTGCAAGAAGGAAGCCCACTGACCCCCAACACCGAGATCAAAGTCAATGACATGGATGCAGGAAGTTGCCATGCCACCAATTTCATCAAGAAGCGCCTGAGTTGCAGTAAAGTTAGTGAACTGGAGCACCGGTGACAGGTCAGAGAAAGACTTGTATGCTGCAAGCTTGAGGGCAACATCAAGCGGCGAGGTGACGCCGGAGGAGCCATGGTGGCTGTCGGCGAGTGTGAGGAGGAGGGCCTCCTTGAGGTAGGAGGCGGAGCGGAGGAAGGGCTTCCCAAGTTGGGGAAGTTGTTGATTGAGCCGCGCCAATATCTCTCGCGCGCCAACGGAATTGCCAGCCTCGGTTGCCTTTGCCGCTGCTGCCAACTCGTCCAGCAGCTGCTGCTGCGCCGCCTCCGCGGCCGTCGACTTCATCGCCCCGCGAGTCGGTGACGGCGAAGGATTGAGCTGGAACTGAACCGGACCATGCAGTGGTGAAAAGGCGAGACCTGGCTCCACCGCGGATGACTGCTGGTTACGGGCGAGGTAGAGGTCATCTGGCATGGCGTGGTGGCGTTTGAGCGGTGGCTGGAGATGTGGCGACTGGTGATTGTGTTCGGGGAAGGGCTGGAGAGGCATGAACAAGGCTGCGGCGGGGTTCGGTGGCTGGGATTGGTAGTGGTTTAGGAGAAATTGCGGCTGCGCACCGAGAAGAGGGGGCTTCGTGTCGATTTCTTCGTGAAACAGCATCGAAGGCGGCGGCTGCTCGAGGGAGGTGGCCTCCGGCGAAAAGAGACCGAACCCTAAGGAAGCCTTGCCGCCACCGCCGGTAGCAGTGTGCGCACCGGAGGACGACAGGTCGGAGGCGACGCCGCTGAGGGGGTGATCCAGAGAGAAGCCAATCGGGTCCACGGCCGGGATCCCGAACCCCGCATTGTCAATAAGCGGCTGCTGGAGCACTGGAAGCGGCGGACCAGGCTGCTCCAGGTCGCCGGCGGCCCCAATGATCCAGTTCAAGACGGACTGGTCCTGCCCGGCGGCGGCTGCGTTGCCGAGCGTGGCCATGGCGTCCCAGCCCTCGCCCCCGACGAGCCCCACATCCAGGGCTCCCGGTATCGGGGGCAACTCGCACCCGCCGCCCCACTCCTCCTTCCCGCCGTCACCATGCTCGCCGGGGGCTCCCCATTTGGTGGCTCCGGCGGCGGCGGTGCTGCTCTCCGAAACCGCCGCCACACCGGTCGAGTCCGCCGAGCCGCCGCCGAGGGACGACGACAGCGTCGACGTGGAATACGGCGGGCTCGGGCTGCGCCTGCAGTCTAGCACCGACCTCGGCTCCACCACCACCAGCTCCCCCTTCCCCGCCGGCCAAAATAGCTCCTCCTTATTGCCGCCGCCGTGGTCCACTACCCCGCTCCTCTCCGCACCGAACAGCGCCGCCCTCATCTACCTAATCCCACATAATCGCGCGCCCCGCTCGGCGAGATCTGGGAACAGCCCAGCCCGGAGTGGCGATGATTTTTGTTGGAGCGTCGGATTGAGCAGCTTGCCTTTGCTTGCGCGCGCGACGCGATGCCAGAGTAATAGCAGCAGTAGAACAGCAAGGAGGCAGCAGCAGCAGTGCTCGCCTGCCTTGCCTTGTGCAGTTGGCTCTCTCTCTCTCTCTCTCTCTCTCTCTCTCTCTCTCTCTCTGGCTCTCTCCCCTTCTCTCTCCTCGCTTCCTTGCTGCTCCTGCTCCGCTTGCTATGGACTCTTCTCTCCCCACTGCCATCCTCTCCCTGGATGCGTGCAACATAAAAAAGGTTAAAAAAGAAGGGGGGGGTCCCTCTCTCTCCCTCTATCGTTTTCAATCAGCTCTGTACTGTAGTGTAGCGTCGTCTTTTTTACGCCCCTAGTATGTTTTATCTGCTCGTATTTCTCCTTTGCTGCAGTATGCAGAAAAGAAAAAACGCGAGTTTATTGTAGTGCTGGTAGTAAAATTACTGTAGACTTATAGTGAGACTAGTCGGTCAATGCAGATGCATTGACTGCAAGAAACCTTTCGGACTTTGACGGCTGTTTTGGTGTTTTACACTCGGCTAATACATCATGGTCTGGTTGTACAATGGTAGGTACGGTGGTTAGATTGGAGTACTCCAGTCAATTCTTCTGGTAAACGGCGTTGTTGTTAGTACTTTCTTGATGATCTGCGGGGAAGGCATTTTTTACCGCCGCAGCTTACAAGCTTAGTATAGACACGCGACCGAATCAACGATAAAAATACTTGAAGGGTTCTTTTGGAACAAAAGATTTTTTTAAAGAAATTTCAGAGGAATTTAATCTTATATAAAAAAATTTTACGTGGTTATTTGGATCATATGAATAACTATAAAATTCATATGAAATTTCTTTGGATTGACTCGAAATATGGGAATTTTGAAAAAAATTCTAACATGTTCAACCTCTTGAAAAAAATCTTTTGTGTCTATCTCTTTCGTCAATTCTAGTATTTTTTCTGCGCACTATCCAAATGGCTATTTTTTTCTATGTTTTTCCAATCCATAGAATTTGAGATGTTAGGGTACTTCAAACCTGTATTTTTTCATGCGTTTTTAGAATTCCACGTTTCAAAGGAGAAAGACTTTTATAAGATTTTTTAGTGGCCTAAAAATAAAGACCGAAGAAAACAACAAAAGAAACTAAATTATTTATAGGATAAAGTTGTGAAAATTAAAGGGTTAATTGAATCATGCAATTATAATTTTCTTCCGTTTTAAAATATATCATTACAATTCGCTAAATTCAAATTGTGCCATTAGAATTTTATATATATTTGAGATATGTCACTACTTACCTTAAGATATATATGTTAAAAGGTTTCGCAGTCGGTGAAATGGACCATGGTTTATAGCCTCATCTTTTTCGCTTATGATTATACTTATCAGCCAAAATTTAAATTTTCAATCTTAAATTGATTTTGAAGTTTTTTCATCGTAGTTTATTTTTTAGCCTTTGCTTTTAGATCATTAAGAATATATATATAAAAGTTTTATTCACAACTTATTTTTTATTTATAAATATACCGTTTCATTTTCTTCTTCGATATATCAAACAATGGGGCTGCTAGTTAAACCAAACAGAACCTTGGTTCCTCGTGACAATTTTCTCGGTTGTATAACAACCATTTTACACGTACAGTAATCTTTCCCACTAGTATTGGCCTATTGGGCCAGTCATTTTGGATAGGACCTTGCATTTGAAACACACAGAGCCCTGGCACCGTTTGAGCTACAGGGGCAGGGAATCCTGCACCGTTTGTTTACCCTCGTCAGTCACCTTGCTCACTTTTTACAGTCTTTTGAACAGTGACGCTGTGACTGCGACCAGGCTCGAGACCTGGGCCGGAAGGTCCAAAAGGAAATACGAGTAATTAATAGCCAAAGGCTCCGAAAGAAAGAAAGGGACACTGCAAAAAGAAAGAATTTTTTTAAAGTTCATTGCTCCCAAACAAATCTGTGTTATCATTGCACATTGCTACTGCAATTGACAAAAATACCCATGTGGGAAATTTCAGTAGAATCCACCCGTTCTTTTTAGCTCTAATATTTGTGCACACATTAAATTATACTCCATAAAAAACAATATGTCATTTTTACGCATCAATTGTAGCATTTTTACATACACAAAATATTCTGAGTTTTGCCTTAACCCTAAAGAACATTTGTTTGTGGACGAACGGAGTACTGAAGAAGGAAATGTTTTTTCTTATCAATCCTATAGCGATTCATCTTTTTAAAGGGATGAAGGTGGATTTGATGATCTAATTTTTGTTGGGTTGAAGAGAGTGGGGTGGATGAGCAGGTGTGGTTACCTCTCACTTTAGAGATGGTGAGTATACCCCCATCAAATTAATATTTAATACAAATCATAAAATTCCCCAACAATTTTACACCACTACTTCCATTACAAATACATAGAGAATAAAAAGAAAAAGAAAAAGAAAAAAAGTAGGGTGGATCTCCGAGCTCACCGCCTTCTCTCGTCGGCCGCCGCCGCCACCGCTCACCTCCCTCGCTGGAACTCCAGGCTTGATGCTGCCCTCTCTTCCCGCATCGGCCATAGCGAATCATCGTCTCATCGTCGTCGTCGTCACCGCCAGGCTCGCATCGTCACGTCGCCGCCACCGCGTTGGTCTCGTGTGCCAGATCTCCGGGCTCGCCGACGCTGTGCTCGCTGCCAGCACCGGTTGCAGCGAATCGTCATCATCGTCACCGACGCAACGGTCGGTCTCGCATCGTCGTTGTCGTTGCCGCGAATCACACCAGTCACCTCTTCATGGGGGTGATGCGATCGCTCTCCTGGTCGCTCGGGCGCCTGCATCTGGATGATTCTGCTGCAGCCAGCCATCTGACATTTTTTCCTCTGGACTGCCCTATACTGACATTATGTTTGGTCCATATACTAACACTGCTTAGAGTTGTCATAGTTTTCTTGTCAAGCTTGCCTAAGGTTAGGCGAACAAATTTGATACCACACTTTGGCTAGCAATCTACAACCATGCCACACTTTCCTGAGACATGACGTGTGGGACCAGAGTGTTAGAAAAAGAATGTCATCATAAGTGTGGCAATGAACCAAACACGTGGCAAACTTAGTCAAAGTTGCCTAAGTTGAGAGGTGGCAAAGTGTGGTTATGAACCAAATAACCCCTATATTCACTTTGTGTGGCACATTATGTTCACAAAAGCTAGGATAGAAAATAACTATGCTAACATTATGAATTCAAGAACAGTAGGACTACACCATCCCTTTGAGATATAATGTGTTTTCGTTTGTCCAAAATAAAACTACTTTGGGGTTAACTAAGCCTGAGTTTGAGACAAGCATATATAAGGGAGAGAAATGTCCCTCGTTTTTTACGCGTACGCTTCCTGAATTATTAAACGGTGTGTTTTTTTTAAAAAACTTTTTATAAAGAAAATATTTTAAAAATGTTAACGTCAAAATTTAGTAAACTCCAATGAAGTCATCGGCCTATAGTCAGTATCGGCTTCAGAGTCCTGAAATTGGCTGATGGAAAGTATCAGTCGTCAGTAGTTGGATTCTTAGTAGATTCGTTTAAGAAATTAATCAATTAAAGAAAGTTTATCCAGAAGAGGTTGAGTTCAAGAGGAAAATGACATGATAATTTATCTATTAAATAGGCAGGGTCAGTTAGTTTCCTTGTGTTTTTAGGAAAGATTGTTTAGAGTCCGATCAGGATTTGTATCTTTTACTTTATCTTTAGGAAAGTCTGTATCATGTCCAATAAGGACTAGTATCTATCCATGGGTATAAATATGTATACCCGGGTTATTGTAACTTATCTCCACAGATCAATATATCTATTTTTGGCACATCGCCATCCTCTTATGAGGTTTTATTTCGAGGAGTTCTTGTTTTCGCACATGGGTTGTATCGATTGAGTTCGACCTCCGGCAAGAAGTGAGTTTCATCATTTTCGCTTGCGCTTGTGTGGCTAGAACTTTCTCGGTTGAGTCCGATATTCTAATCGGGCGATGCAAGTGTTGCCTATCTGGTATATCATCTTTATCTTTAGTTTCATTACTGTTTACAGTCACATCGGCTTAGTTATGACTTCCTTGGTTAGGTCTGATATTCTGATCAAGTTGATGTTTCTTTAAACATAATATCACTTTAGATAGATTTGTTATATCCATCACATTAGATAGATTTATCGGCTCATTGAGTATTAGATTATCATATACAATCTCGTGCTGTATTGGTTAGGTCCGATCTACTAGATTGTTATTGTTAATCTAAGTCTTGTTAAGCCAATAGGATTATGCTAATGTTTCATCGAAGGGTTAGTCGATCTTATCTGATGTGCTAAATTTCTCCTTGATGGTTTTACTGTCTTGGTTAAATTTAATACATGACCACTTTGATCGGTGTCATATCGGCTGATTTAAATCTATCAGGCAATTATTAACCTTATGCTGCATTGGTTAGGCCCAACCTATGAGGTTGTGGTTGTGGTCATTGTTTCATCGGGTTTCAGCCGATGAGTTATCTAAATATTGTTTAAGTGTTACATCGGCTTATAAAAATTATATACAAGTTGGTTTTAGCCGATTGTAGCAAAGATTTCATTGATCACTTAATCATTTGGATTTAACAATATCGGACTTTCAACCGATGTATGTTTTAACCGTCGAGTCTATATTTAATATTCTATATCAATATCGGCCGATTGGTTTGTTGGCTATTTGTTTTATTATATCTATATCGACTGATTGGTTCATTGGATATCTACTTTGTCACATTTATATCGGCTGATTGGTTTATTATCTTATTATATTATCATCAGCCGATTGCCTTTATATCATTATTTATTCAAATGTCAGAATCTACATCGGACATATAAGCGATTGCTCAAAACTCTATCGACATCTGCTATGTTGCTGCATCGGCTTGTTAACCGATCGGCTGTTTGATCGTCAATTTATATATTTTGTCAGTTGCAGGATCAAACTGACTGGCATGCCCGCATCTCATCAAAATTTAGGACCTGCACTAGAGTTAAACAGATTATCCCAGACTATTGTGTTTGTCGATATAGTTCGCGTCAACAGAGATTTCGACACCATCGGCTGGATGCGAATTTTTCGTCAACAAAAAAATTATATTAATTTATTTTTTAAATTTAAAATAATTAATACTCAATTAATCATACGCCAATGGCTCATCTCATTTAGTGTATCTTTTTGTTGGCGTAGAATTTCGACTCGCCTTGCAACCAAACGGGTTCCACGTTTCCACGGCAGCCTGGGAGGTTTGCTTTACTCCAGTGCAGGTCCAAAGGCTTGCCTAGGTGCGTGTAGGGCGTGCCAGTTGATTTGATCTGCAATCAACAAGATAAACAAGTAAACCATGTTAGAAAACAATGACCGATTGACCGATAGGCCGATATCGCATTGTCGTGGCCCAGCCGATAGGGCAAAGTTATATCGGCTTACTCGTGATAAAGCAAGATTAAAGCATGAATCTAATCTTATCGGCCTTCATCAACATACTAATGTCAATTAATGGCATCAACCGATAAGAGATAATAAAGATAACTACACTAGCTAATACTCTAATGTGAATCTATATGAACTAATCAACCAATATAAATAAACTGATCATAGATAAACCCTAAAGAGTAATCTGTAACAAATACATTTATATTCATCAATCCATTCATGTAGATGGCAGACACACATAAAAACCTTAGGATAATCATATGTATCAGGTAAGACCGGCTGAAACCCCAGTACTATCCTTAATTACAACCGAAAACAGGCTTCGAGTTAAATCTCAAAACAGGACTAAGGTCGATAGCAACTCAAAGTGTGAATTGAGACTTAACACAAAGAAAATCAAGTCGCCGATTGCTTTTGGGGATGGTAGACCCATTGAAAGATCTAACCAAGCATAGTAATTAAACCGACGTCGGTAACAAACCCTAAAACGAGTAAATCGCTGGCGAAACATAATTAGGACACTTGTCAAGATCATTCAAAACATGATAAACGACGATCACATCATCGAGACTTAACGTGTTTAAAGCGACACGCTAGCCTCGACGATGTAGATCGTCGGGCACGAGTTCTTACCTCTGCTCTGGCGAAGCAAGAACTCGCCGGAGTTAACCTCTTGCGAGGGTTGGCGATGCGCCGAAAGTGGATTGAAACAAACTGATTGTTGTATTGAGTTGTGAGAGAGTTTCTATGTACATACTACCGGGATATTTATACCCGAGATTACAACATGGTCCTTGTAGGACACGATCTTATCTCTAACTAACAAACAAGTCTTTGCGGCAGACTCTTGCCAAAGATTAGATCTAAACCTACTTGATTTATAAGATACAACTGCCTAAAAATGAGTCTTATCTCTATTTGGCAACTTCCTTGAAGCTTATCTTGAGCCCAAATCAAGCTCACGCTGACTTTGTCAACTTCCTGCCTCTATCGGCCGATGACCACATTGAATCCGTATCGGCCGATACACCTTTACTGCAAGTGTCCCTTCCAGTCCGATACGTTCACCAAGTCTGATACGATGCTTGGTCTGACTCCAACTTGGTCCTTCTTCTCTGTTTCGGTTTTCTCTTTTCCCTCCGAGTAGATTACGAAAATCTGCTGTTAACACTTTTCAAACATACCCTTTGAAAAATGTAACAACATCTACAACACTAAATTAATTTTATTAAACCACAATTGAATATACTTTTGTGATTTATTTGTTTAGTTTTAAAAATGTTTCTATGTTTTCATACAACACCAAATTAAAACACCTTACCTTCTGAAACAGATGGAGTACTATCTATGCATCTACTATTCTCAATAGAAAAAAAAAAGAAGTAAACAGAAAACCAAGCCATTCAATGGAAGCACCTTACAGGCTCACATAGCCAGTCACATGTCTTTAACCAAATGGATAAAGGTGGTACTCCCCCCTTCAACCATATTAGTCTCAAGAAATTATTTCCGGATTGTTTCTTTCCCATATATAGATCAGGGACAGCGCCCCTAAACCTTTTGGCAATAATGATGAAAAGCTGGAATGAGCTCTCCAAGGTTTGCTCACCACCCTTTTGTCCGGTGGTCCCTCATGGCCATCAGGAGCGTTTTCTTATCCTTCCCCTCCGACGTTTGGTTGCTCACCTCCCTCCGTCCCTCCCGTGGCCCCCTTCTGTTAAAGAAGGCCATCAGTGAAGGCAACGGTGTCATTTCGCACATCTTTTCTCCATAATATATCAGCTGTTCTGACGGCAACAGCATACGGCGGGGGCGTTATCTCTTCGTGTTGCGCCGACCTGATGGCGAACGCCGAACGGACGGACGGGATGCGGAGCTTTGTTTGCATCCCCGCGCGTGTGCGCCACGGACCGAGATTCTTTTTTTCCTTTGTGTGGTGAGCGTTGTTGCACCGGTCCGGTGTGTATTGTTCCACCAGCTTTTTTTTTTATACGGCTGAAAAAAAAGAGGGAAATTCGTAGATGATGCGACGCGACTCCTCGGATGATTGGATTTTCAGCCCCACAAGGGCCTCTTGACCCTCGAGCTACGGCGCTTACATCGGGCCTCATCGTCGGGGGCACGATCAGAAAGGCCTTGTTACTTATAGTTTTCGGCCCAATAACCAGTCAACTATGGAGCGTGTGTGATCTCCTTTCGGCCACTCAAATCTGTCGTGAACTTGTGATTTGACCCGCTATCGTATCTTACCATCAGTTTTGCTGCTAGATCCTCGCGTGTTTGTTAACGAACCAGCAGATCTTACACCTAACCCGTACTGGAATTCCGGAAATGCGTATTCTGGGAGCTGGAGCAGCGCACGGTTCGTCGCGTACATGCTCGCTCGAGCGCGACAGTGAGATAACGTGACGGAGCAACGCGTGCGACGCGCCGCGGCGGCGCTAGCTACCTATACCGCGCGACGGGAACGCGGGTTCACGGTGAAACGCGGCGATGAGCGTGGCTAGACAAGGCACGCAGCCACGCGCACACGTAGTCGTCGTCTACGCGCGCCCTCGCGCACCGGGGAACGCGCGGGAGGCGCGCGGCCGGCCGACACGCCGAGGCAAGCGCGATCTCGATCCGTCTCTCTCTCGCAACCCCCTCGTGCGATTGCCGTCCTTTTCCCGGCATTTTCTCCCACGCCACCCGCCCCCGCGCGGCCGGGCGCCATGCATTTTGCCTCGCCAAGCCAAACCACGGAAGCCAGCCCTTGCCTCCCGTTTCCCAGATCCACGCGCGCACCGCGTGCACCGCTGCTCTGACTGCTTCGCTTGTCTCCTTGCGTCTAGCCGCGCGCGTTTGTCAGCTCCAGCTTCCACACACACACACACGCACACACTTGACTACTGTACCTGACATTAACCTGCACTCCAACTTTGCAACACAATCGTTGTTCAGCTGTTCACCATGCCTTTTGACTGTTTGACATCGATCGATATACGTAGCCGAGCTAAGCTTCCAGTGTAGTCGGTGTACAAAGTACCTGAGGAGGAGTAATTCAGAAATGTCAAAGGCTGGGGGCTGTCTGTGGCTTTCTACTAAAATAATTCAGACATGTCAACGTACGGTTTAACTAGCCAGCGATGGCAACACTGCAACCAACAAAATAACAAACAACAGTAAAGTGGTACGGCTTAAGTATGCCAACTTGGTTACATCGAGGATGTAAACTGCGCTTAGTTTATCAGTTTAGGTGATATATATGGACCAGCTCCATGCTAGCTAGGAGTAGCTAGCAACAACTAGAACAGTGGATCGCACTGCGTGTAATAATTGCAATGCACATGATCAAGAGATGTTCTGGGAATTAACCACCGCTTGCCTACAAAATTCACGTATCTGTACTTGTATAACAGCCTCAAGAAAGGGAACGGATCGAGACATTCATGTGCGGTCGAGGAGATGACTCTGCCTCGGTTCTCTTCATAACCAGTACATGGCATGCATGCCCCGTTCTTCCTTCACCTATAAGATTTTATCTCTGTTACGCGTGACATGAATGCTTAGTTTACTACATACTGTTAGTTCTGCATCACTGCGATTTTCTGCACGTTGTATAGTGGAATTACTAAGTCACAAAAGCATTTTAAAATTTAAACCAGCTCTGCTAAGATATTTTACCTCTAGAAAAGAATTTCAGCAAAGCACGGTTTCCACTTATTAGTAAGAGAAAATCTAACAAATACCATTGACAAGGGCTTCATTTTAAGAAATATCATCAATGAATGCAACTTCCAAAAATATCATCGTACGAGTCAACTTCTCTTAGAAATATCGTCGCCGTCAGGATTTAATCCATTCCACTCTGTTAGCCCATTTAGGGTGCGTTTGATTCGTGGTTAAGATTGGATAAGATATATCCATCTATATTTGTAGGGATATAGTGGTTCTGTTTTTTGTTTGGTTTGGGTGACATCCAATTTCTTGTTTGGTTGGATGGATGAGAAGGGACGGGATGAAACCAATAACATATTAATTAACAATAAAATATATTAATTATCATTAATGCAGCCATAATATATACTAATTAATAATAAAATAGACTAATTATATCTAATTAACACTAATTTTGACAAGTTAATTACTAATTAACAGTAAAATGTATTAACTATTGCTAATCAATTATTAATGATTAAGATTAGCAAAGGTGGATATCCTTATCCGACTAATTTGATCGGATATGCTCATTCAGCATCTTCGTGAAATATTCTCTCTGGACCACCATATCCACCCTCGCCCACCAACCAAACACACTAAAAAAATTGGATCGTCATCTCTCATCCAGGAATATAAACTCTGACGGCGATGGTATTTTCTATGTTCGTCGATAGTATTTCTTATAATGGATAATTTGTCAATGGCATTTTTTATTTTCTCTGGTAAGAGTTACACATTGACCCTCTTATATGATGCAATAATTCTAATATCATATCTCTTTCCAATCACAAATTCAGCTGTTAAATCAGTGGAGAAAATGGTCATAAGTTATTGTAACCCATTCCAGAAACAGAGCTGTTAATGCCAAAAAAAAAACAAATGCAAAGGTGCATTTGTCTTTCAACTTGTCATATGAAGAAACTATTCTGAACACACCCCGATGCCGTTCTGCAGTTGTATATATTGCTCCAATGCAAACCTATCACATGGTCCCTTCCTCCCTTAGTTCTAGCAAACCACTCGAAGCATTGGATGAGCTCCGAGCAGTACAGTGCAAGCCTTTCTCACTTCTATCTATCTCGATCATATCATATATCCTGACCCTTTAATTCCATGTTCACTAGCTTCTTGTATATATATCCACTTGAATGAACCACTACTGCCATCTGCTCCATGCCTAGCCAAAGCTCTCCGCAAACTCTCAATGGGAAGCTAAAGCTCAACACCATCACCACCATTCTCCTGTTCATCGTCTTCCTCTTCACTCTCTGTATCACCTCATGTGAAGCTCGTCATGATCACCTCCGTATCAGTGACAAGTACTCGAGCAAGAAGTCTTCCCTGGTTTCCAAGGTCACAGCATATATATGATCATTGTTATTGAATTATTTTTTCTCATGTTTTTTTCCTGATTTTCATCTGTACTCTCTATCACGCAGGATGTGGCTGGAGACGATGTTGTTGGGAGCAAGCAGCCGATCGATCAATCTGTGGGCAAGGAGGTGACGCTGAATGCGAAGATGGAATTGGCGGCATCATCAGGTGGAGTTCGAAATACTGGACCTGCTGTTAGGGTTTCGCAACAGCTGCTTCGTCATCGGAAGCACAAGGATGATCAGGGAATTCACCTGGATTATGCTCAACCTAAAACCCATACTCCGTGCCATAACTGATGACATGATATATTGTCAATGCTATATCCATCCCTCTGATAATCTAGTAATCTGTCTAGTATAATCCTGTCTAGCCTGTATGTTTTTCTAGCTCTGCCTCCTAGCTAGCACTAGAACACATAATGCACGTACGTGTGCATGTTTTGATGAGAGCCCTCCCACTGTGAGCCTCACTAGCTAGTTAAATTAGCCACAAACACTCATTTGCATACTGACAGACTGAGTGCTAGCTATAGCTTGGCTACAGGGAATTTTGATATATATCGCGCTCGAATGGAACATGCTAATCTTATATACTCCTCTCTCTTTTGCCCTCGATCTCTTTTTTTCTTTTTTTGAAGAGAACCCTCGATCTCAAATTTCATTGATCATTCCTGGTAGTATTGTTTCATAGCAAGTGATCGTGTGATTTGCAGGGAGTTCTTCTGGCTCTCTGAATAAACGATTTGAAGGAACCAAGGTACGTATGCAAGCATTTCAGTTTGAGCTCTCACATATACACATAGCAAGCACGCACTAGAACATTGCGAGCGCGATATATACACTAATACACATGCATTTATCTCTTCTTAATCCCCTTCTACAAAATAATGTAGGTGAGGTCGGTTGCGCGAGAGCGTTCGGTGCTAGGAGCTGAGACTAACAGAGAGCAAGTAGGATCAAAGCCGGCGAGCACTGCGTACACCGCGGAAACCCTAGCAGCCATGGACTACCCAGTTGCACACGCAGCACCAGCTGTTCACAACAGGTAGCCAGTTGCAAAAATGCAAAATCGATAGGGCATGTTCGGCCTCTTCACATAAATTATATTGGCCAAATTTTGGAGATATATATCGAGAGATCACAGTTCGCTGTTGATAGTGTGATCACTGGTCAGAAGTATGTAGCGTCTGATCTCTCCGGTTTAATTAGCCCATCAAGCATCAAGCCTGCGATGATGTATATATAGGATTACAAAATATGGATGCATGAGTGAATCAAAATATAAGTTTGCAATGTGCTTGCTCTTTGCTGTTCTTTGATGTTCTTTGCCAATTACAAATGTTGGATCTATTTCCTGCGCTGGTCTCCTCACAAAGAGTCGATCTTACTTATGTCGCTCCAAGAGAAACAAACGCGCTCAGCAGGCCGGGCCTGCACAATATGATCTTAGCCTTTCTTTGGTTTAGACGACAACTGCTGATATTTTGTGGTTAGTCGAGTCTGCGAGATCAAGTTTCCTAGGCTCGTCATTAGCTGACAATTGAACCTAGCTCCAGAAGGTCGACAGTCTGGAGCAAAAGTGTTTACAATATTTCGTCAATATTGTGCATCTGGAGTTCTGGACCACAGTCAACAGTTTATGTTGAAGTCGAGCAAAACCGTGTGGTACAGAGCATAACAAAAAGGCTTTCTGAAAGTTCAGTACTTTGAAGTCTCAACAAACAGTTCCCTGATTATTGAGTTCCTTCTTTTTTAGATAGGGCTTTTGAGTTCCTGGTACACATTCCATCAGTCAGGCTCCAGCCTCTTGCATTCTTATGTTTGATCCAGCACAAGCTCTTGAATCAACGATACAGTTCCAAAGCCCCAAACAACATCACCTCAAAAGAACAATTGTGTGGTACCATTCAGCCATCAGAAGAAAAAAGAACTAAGAGGAGCAAAAACAAACTTGTAGCCAGGTGTCTGATTAGAAAGACAAAACAGAGAGTAAATCCTAGTATATTTAGGGCACGAACTACAAAGGTTTTAGTACATGCCCACTTGTGGCAATTATCTCAATTCTCCCAAGAATGTCCCCTTTGCTGCATCAATCTTACCAAAATAGTGTAACTAATGTGAGAAGTGCAACTGGAACAGAAACGCCTGCTCTAAAAAAGACAGACATCCCAACCCCAGATCCAAGCAAAAACCTATCGGTTTACATCCCTGGCGATGTGTCATGCATGTGTTCATCAAGATGGTAAAACCACATGGATCCAAAGTTCCGTTGTACAATTATCATTAACTACACTTTACCACAAATGGTTTGAATGCATTTAGGAACTGTGAGGTCCGCACCCCAAGCTTGAGGTCAACTTCTCCACCACCCAGCCAGAAGAAATCCTTGTATAACTTGGTAATAGCTTCATCAATGATAACCTGTGTAGAAACTCATTGTATCAGATGCCTTGAAAGCTTCAAATATATGTACCATCTCTTTCCAGAGAAACAAGAAATACAAGGACTCCGAACATCCATGCTTAAAATGCAATGTATCAGAAGCATAACTTGATAAGACAGTTTGTCCTATTCAGAGTTGAAAATTGAAACCATATATGTCACCAGACAGAATGCAGACAGGATTAGAATTCAAGAAAGGTTCAACAGGATTTGTAAAGTACAGAATTTTATACATGAGTGTGAAAAAACATGACTGTCCATTATATTCTTGCAAGATCTCCCCATTTGAAGTTGACCCTCATGACATAAAACTTAAAGTTGGAGGTAACATTTATACCGGTATGTTTGTTTCCATTCCAATGCATGTAACAGCATTGTGAACGAACCCCGTAAGCTTGAGTGACTCCTCTTCTGGTGCCAGCCTCACTGCACAAACACAAGTAAACAACATGAGGTAAAGAATAGAACTGGCAGAAAAAGTAGATCTTCAGCCACGCCTACAAATCTTTAAATGCCTAAAATATAATAGAAGAAACATAACTGCAGAATGCTGAAATCTACACACGATATACTGCATTCCTTTATCTTTGATCATGGTCACATATTTTTCCTTAGAGTGAAAAAAAATACCAGCGTATGAAAAATATTGTTGTATGTAAAAACCATCAGACAAGATGCTTTCCTTAGTTGTTGATATCAGAATCAATTCGCAGCATACCATGTTGTTGAGGAATTAAGGTTTTCTCCCATCCTAGAAGAGGTATATACCTCCTCATACATGAGATATACCTCTCTATGGAGAGGTACCAACACTAATCTTATAGGTTAGAATAGGATTGTGAACTCATCTTTATATATGTTCTTGACCTTCTCTTTCGATTTTTTAGAGGTGTAGGTATTTGTGCTAGTCAAGAGATACATACCGGCTCCACCTCCCGACTAACACTATAAGTCTTGCCATTGCCAATTATAAACTTGTCTTCTGATCAGTTCAACCAGTTTTTTTTTACCTCATAAATAGTAGGGAGGTACATACCTCTCTAAGGATAGGAGAAAACCTTTGAGGGATTTCATGGAAGCTTTGAATGTTGATGACCAATAAAAGGTTATCGGTGGCACTCTTAGAGATTAGATATGTTTCAATATATTGTTATAAATCTTACTGTTAAATCTCTTCTTGGGTATCTGCTTCTCGTTTAGGGCATAGATGAAGTTCTTGATGCTGTCAGCATTAAGCCGTGCCATGTACTGCAAATATATCCGTGTTAAGATAAAATTTACTAAATTAAATCTGAAGATAGTGTGTTGAGATCAAACTTACAGCTTACCTGAACAACAACGACATAATATTTTGAATTCTTTGGATTGCTGCAGTCAACAACATCTGCAGCAGCTTGCGTATTCACCTAATAGGTAATTTCAACATCAGTATTAACATAAAGGCTTCATTATTTACAGATATCTTGGCATAAAAATGATATTGTAGCTCTATGCTCAGATAACACAATATTGCCCATCCATCCTCCCATTAATGTTGTTCTAGCCAAACATAAAAGAGTTAAATTTCAGGAAATACAACACTGCACTGATAGGCAGTGAAGTTCGGTCCATATTGCATTTCTGAATCTAAAGTTGAGAAGAATGTAAATAAGTTCATTGCAACTCAAAACTTCATGTATAGCTGAGCAAATATTCCTAAGAGTGCCCAAAAGCACAACATTTCTTGCTTAGCAGTACACACCCTCTTATCTACAAATGCCACGAAAACAGAAAACATTTTGTTGTCAAGATGTTGAAGCTGCTCTCGAGCAAATTGATCCAACTGGTTAAATATATTAATAAATAAAGCCGCTCCCATCTATCAACCGTCCAGCTGAAACCAAATCACAAGGAGCAGCTATCCTTCTCTGTTGTACACTTCAACTTAAACCATTTCTTTCATAGTTCACTACCTAGCAATTTCCAATTTATCATGTTACCACTTACCACGTCACGCTAACAAAAAGTATCAAGTCATTATCTGTATCCCACCAACAACACCATTGTGCCCAAAACCCTAAAAAGTTAGTAATAACACAAATACAAAGAGCTATCTCCAAGCCAACGTTACGCAGGCCAACTGTTCGACAAAATGCCGCACGGAAAGGAAAGGGAAGGCTCGTACCATGACGATGCTCTTGCAGAGTTGATCGACTGAATCTGCGCGGAGGAGGTCGCGGCGCTCCTCGAGAGGGCGGTCGTAGTAGTCGGCGGGCACGCGCCGGAAGGTGAAGTCGAGCACGCCGCGCTCGGTCAGGATGGAGGAGAGCCGCGCCTCTGTGGCGCCCGTCTCCGCCTCGCCACCCGAGGGCGCCACGGAGATGGATAGCGCCCCCAGGCGGTGCTGCTGCGCGGCGAGTTCGAGGTCCGCGACGCGGCGGAGGATCCGCAGCTGCCGCGCCTCGAGATCGGCCGCGGCGGCGTCCATGGTCGCTGTTGTCTGTCCTTCCTGGGGGACTATTTGATGATTTTGGGAACTTCGAGGTCCAAAGGCTCAGCTAATCCCCTGTTTGATACCAAATCAACTCACTTGAAAACTTTAAAAGTCAAATTGTAGGACTAAGCTTAATCAACCATTTGCATCTTTTAATTTTTTAAAAAATCAAAGTGTATTTTTTTAAGGAGATGGAGTACTTTCAGTTTAACCTTCGAGTGTGACGGTGAACAAGATACAGGCAATAAGATAATAAATCTTTCTAATGATACAGTCATCGAACAACAAATGTTCTTAGCAATCTAGTTAATGCGCGTATGTTGTGATGACTAATGAGATATTGAGATCAATTTGAACTTCTCTTTGAACGAGTAGCAGATGATTGCCAACTAGCCAATATATCTATCTATCTATCTATTATATCTATTATTATATTAATATAAGACACTTAAAAAAACATCATGTTAATTGTGAAGACTAAAAATTTTCACATTAATAGAAGAAAAGAAAAAGAAAAGCCCAAGTAAAAATAAAATCTAAAAAATAACTAAAATTTAAAATTAAAAATAAGTAATATTGAAAGAAGAGTCTGTGATTAATTAAAATTTGAAATAAAAAATAAAAAAATTCTGAAATTAGAAAAAGAAAAAAGAGAGTTGAAATAAGAATACAATCTAAAGAATAACTAAAATTCAAAATTAAAAATAAGCAATATTAAAAAAAGTCCATATAAAAACCTAATACGTGATTAATTAAATTCGGAATAAAAAATAGAAAAATTTTAAAATCAGAAAAAAAAGAGTTCGAGAAGGAATAAATTTTAAAATAGCTAAAATTCAAAAGAAAAAATAATATTAAAAGAACAATCCATCTTGAACACAACATGGGTTTAATTAAAATTTCAAATAAAAAAATAAAATAAAATTTTAGATTAGAAAAAGGAAAAAGAGAGTTTCAATGGGAATATAATTTATAAATAATTGAAATTCGGAATAAAAAATAAGCAAAGTTGTAAAAGCAATCCATCTAAAAAAGAAAAAAGAAAATTACAAATAGGAATACAAGTAAAAAATAACTAAAATTCGAAATTAAAAATAATTAATATTGGAAGAAGAGTCCATATAAATCCTAATATATGATTAATTAAAATTCACAATAAAAATAAAAAATTCTGAAATTATAAAAAGAAAAAAAAGAGTTCGAGTAGGAGTACAATTTTGAAATAACTAAAAAAAATAAAAATGTACATGTAGAATACAGTATGAGGTAAAATTTATAAAAAAATAATTTCTGAAAATTAAAAAAAATAGAAGTTCCTATAGGAATACAATTCATAAATAAAAAAAATCAAAATGAAAAATATTTAATGTTGAAAAAACAATCCATCTAAAACACAATAGTAGTAAATGAAAATAAAATAAAGAGAAGCAACGGATCCATAAAGAAGAAGTAGGGTGATAGTAGTTGATGGGATATCTATAAACAAAACCCCAAAATTGATTATATTCGATTTTTAGAATCCCAATAACGATTAAAAGGAGGGATAGCAGACATGTCATTAAGTAGCTCAGTCACAAACAGTTGGCGGGACTTTTGGAAGTAAAATATGAATCCCAAGGATAATCATTTTTTATTTTTAAAATCTCCAGGGACATTAAAGAAGGGAGACAGCGGGCGGGCTATAGAGTAGTATAGCAACGACATTTGACGGGACTTTCAAAAATTATAAAAATGAAACCCGATGAGACAATAAACTCTAAAAACTAAAAGGTCTAATTTTTGAAGGTTTCAACAATGATGAATAGAAACTGTGGTAGGTCAGGTAAATAAATAAAAGAGTAAGAGATAATGACTGATATGACTTTTAAAAAACTATAAAATTAGAAATCTCGAGATGATAAGGTTTGACTTTGAAAGTCATAAAACAACGAGATGGTTATTTTACAAATTTTAAATAAAATCATGTGAAAAGATATATAATTTTGTGGGTGTTAGCCATAATTGCGCGAACCATCCAACTAGTTTTGTTCAAGATAAATTATGGTAAATCAGGGGTAATGGACCATTCACACTCATGGCATCACATGGATTTGCAAATTAAAGGTCGTCATTTTAAGTTATACTTCCTCCGGTCACTATCATTTATCGTTCCCGACATGCAAGTCAGTTTTACTATCCGAAACACCATTTGTTTATATCTAAAAAAGGTACTTGTTACTAGACATAGTTGTGCGGCCCACACAACAATCTCAGTTTTGTTGTCTGAAACATCATTTATTTAGATCTTTTACTTGTTACTAGACACAGATGCGCAGCCCACACCACGTGCATAGGCTTGTGTATGATTAAGCTCACAAGGGGTTTTTTTACTAGTATTTGCCATCCACTTCGAAGGCATAATTTCATATGCCATCATTCTGAACAACTTTATGTTTTTTGCCACCAAGACCCACACCTAGTTGATCAGTCGCTATTTTGGAGACAATATGCTACCATGTTATTGGGAGATGTGGCACTGGATACGAAATCCCGATTTTGCTTCTCTTCCTACCTTCTTCCTCGCTCCTTACTTTTTTCATCCTCTTTCCTTGACTGGCGAGCCACCCCGGCTCCGTCAAACTACTCGCCTCCATTTCCTCCGTGCTTACCGTCCTCCAAGTGCTTCTTGCCTACATTGAGATTCAGTTTGCCATTGTTGTTGTCAACGTCTACCTCCTCATCCAATATGACCTTATTGGTGCTTCGCTCGGTTCTAGCGCCGTGGCCCTCAACCACCTCATCAACACACCACTCGACTCCTGCGCCCTTGACCCCTTGCCTCCAGCCATGCCATCTCCACGTCCGTCGATGATGTCAACGAGGATGCGCAGATCTAGGCCAACGAGTAGTCGTGACACTAGGAGACCACCTTGTCATTACCGCCCACGGCTTCCTTGCCGACGATGGCCAGATCAACTTTGTGTCTTGGCCACCTTCCCCTGCCTCCCCTTCCCTCGATGCGCCACGTCATGCCGCCTCCATGCTCCTCTTCCTCATCGCTGGCCAGCTCTTGTCTCCTTCCTCCCATCACCGCGCCGATGGAGAATTGAGAGGAGCAGTGGTAACATGATCATTTTCTATCCGGTGCTAGGTTGCCCTAGTGTTGCAGGAGGAAAATGCGTTCAAGATGGCATAAGATCAACTAGGCGTGGGCTCTAGCAAAAAATCAAAGTCAGTGGGAGGATGCCATTGAAGAATGTGCCATGGAAGTGTGTGGAAAATAGTAAAAAATCTCATCTCACAAAGCTCATATTCATTTATATTAGTGCAAGACGTATACCCATATACGTAGTCTGTAGTAGGTGGCCCTGTGAAGTAGGAATAGATGCAAAGTGAACAACTATAATAAAAGGTCTTTTCACTGTTATGATGAAGTCGTGGGTATATGATTTCATCCGTCAAAATTTATGTCTTTGTGTTCAAAAATATGGTTGTACATTGGTAGCTTAGTTGGTACAGAGGCCGAAAGCTATCTTCATTGTTAAAATATTATACTTTTAACCATTAATCACATGGTGAAAAATCAAAATTAAAAATTATAGTGAAGCACACTAACAAAATATTCACTTAACCTATGGATGGAGGGATACCGGGATTCGATATTGGGTTGAATTCTTAGGTATGTGAGTTTAACTAATGCCGGGATTCGATATTGGGTTGAAGTCTAATACAATCTCAGAGTTTAACGTATGTGAGCCTTTGATTTTGAATGGTTAAGATCGTCTCACCCTTTACAAGAGGTGAGAAGAAAAATTTTAGCCCACTTTTCTCCTTACTACAGTAGCTAGGGAGGAGAGAGAGAATAAATGAGAATGAAGCTAGGTTGTCTAGATCAATTGATGCTATCTAATCACATTTTGAGCTTGTAATCCGAAGCTCAAACGTGCATGTATATTGACCTTAAACTTGGTGAATGAGCTCGTTATCATACAGAGTATTTTGAGTTGGCTAGTTGAGATTTGAGAACATATTAAGTAGAGCACCAGATTTAAAAATTGTTTTGTCAATTCGGATGACCGAACGGTGAGCAGTTTCAGTAGAAGATCAGTTAAAGGGATCAAATGGTGTCTGATTGAGCCAAGATTTTGATAGCTTGGAAAAGGCTATTAGATCTTTATTTTTTTTGCCAAGTTAGATGCTATTTGCTTTGTGGTTTGCGGATACTTGCTGACAACAGAAGGGATAGAATGTGCAACTTCTCAATTAGCCGTTGCAATATTGTATGATACTTGTGGTTGTAGTTTGCTGCAATATGATATTTGTTATCATGTGTCTTTTTTTTACACATATGTTATGTGCATTCTAGCTATGCAGAGATCGAAAGTGATTTTAGAGTAACTAGAAAGGAAGCCCACGCAGATACGTGGGTATCTTATTTATTATTTACAGAAAATAATTCTAAAAAAATCCTATATCACCGTATTCACTATGAGATATTATAGATTACCTTATAATCAAAAAAATATCTATACCGTAAAATAGACCATAGACTTCTATATACCAAATGTCTCTCAAATTAAGAAAAATCACTTTGTCCTAGTTACATCTAACTTGCCTATCATCATTATTTATTATCATTATCTTAAAAGTTAAATGTATTTTTAATAGATGAAACTGCATCTGTATAGCCAAAATCATTGTACGAAAACTATTATTGTTGTACGAAAATCATTGTTTATATTTTGACAAGGATCTAGCGCCAGGTTGCATCTGTATAGCCAAAATCATTGTACGAAAACTATTATTGTTGTACGAAAATCATTGTTTATATTTTCACAAGGATCTAGCGTCAAGTTTGCTTGTAATACATGTTTATATTTTGACATAGATCTTGCCTAATTTGTTTCTAACACATGCTATTTATAATTATATGAGATATCTTTACTATTTTCATTTTCAAGAGTGTATTTATTTTTGAAACTTACGTACAATAACTAACTTGCTAGAGTGGACTTATGGTTGCATCAATAGGGTGTATGTGTATGACATAGATCCATAATTATATATGCCCGATATATTGGAATTCAATATAACAAAAGTAGTTTAATGCGATGTCATTGTATTGTTCAATGCTTGATAAAAGTATTTGGCATAGAAAAAAATCTACATGTTTGACTATAATTCTCGTGATGGATTGAGATGATGTATTATAGCAAGATCATTGGCTACAAATATCTTTAATGAATTTTTTCACATCTTTGTATCATGTAAGTTTCTCATTATAAAATACAAACCAAAATTGTTCCGAAAAATTCCAAAAAGAAACTTGGAGAATATTAATCTCAAGCAACTTAAAATTCAATTCAGCTCTATGTGAAAATTCTGTTGTTTTCATTGTTACATATGTAGATTTAAATTAGTGTTGTATGTTTATCGAGCGATATTTTATAGCATAAAAGGTGATCTAAAATTTTTAAAATATATCATGACATTAGTTATTGAGTAAATATATGTCGGCACCATGCGTCATGATGTATTTAGCCCAACAATATAACCATCATGAGTCACATTAATGGTTCATTTAATTAAAGAAATACATCACGATTGTTGACGGAGCGTGAAACTACTCACCGGGAGACCGCGCAGGCCCCCCTTTGCCGGTTCGGCCGGGGGCGCAAGGTGAAATTCTTCGCCCTGATCTATGGGATCCCAGCGAGAAAAACGCGTGGACGCAGGCGATTTAGACAGGTTCGGGCCGCTAAGGAGTGTAATACCCTACTCCTGTGTTCTGGTAGATCTGAGAGTATGATGGAATCCAGAGAGTCCAGCAATCCCGTCCCTCAAGAATCTCTCCTTTTCTTAGGCTTGGGCCTCCTTTTTTATGGCAAGGGGCTACCACATGGGCCACGAGCTGCCTAAGAAAGAAAACATTCTTTTACATTTAGAGCTATCCTACCGCCGGAAGCAACCTCTGACAGACGTCGCAGCACGCTTTCGCTCGGTCAGCCGACCCATCCGGGGGACACCCGTTTCAACCTTTATTAAATGGTCGGCGACTTCTGCGTCTTGCCTGCACTGGATCGGGAAAGCATCTGACTGGAGCTGGCATACCAACTCCGGGAGTTGGCATACCAATTACGGCTGAGAGACGAGAGACAGAGGACTCTCATCATTCCGACAGGACAGGGCGAGGCGTGCAGCAGGCCGCCTGGCGCCCGCGCGACGCACAGGCGTCCTGGCTCCACCTAACCCGTGATCTAACCGGTCTGCGATCGGTCACTCGCTGTGACCGGTCATGGACCGAATGCAGGCGCGCCATGCCGCATTAAATGCGGCGTGATGCGCCTGTCTGAACCACCATAAATGTGGTTAGGTGAGCTCCGCCGTGCTCACCTAACCTGCGCACGTGGCACCAATGCCACAGGGGGTCGGGGCGCCCCAGGCCTCGGGACAGAAACGGGAGCGGCCCGACCCCGGGGAGAAACCGGGAGGGCAGCCGCCACGTCACCCTCAGGCCTGACCCCTCCGGGGGAACGGGCCACGTGGATCCCTGTGGCCGCCCTTCCCTTTGGTCTCGATACCCCCGGTCCCATGTCACCGACAATCGTAAACTTGAATATGTATTTTAAAAGTTATGAATGTTTAATATATATGATGTAATAATATATGTTGCAAAATGCCCCTGTTTTGAAATATTTATTAGCATGCACTATTACTATTCAACACTTATAACTCTGGATGTATATCTTTGAGGTAATATATGATGGCATAATCCACATTCTTTTCATAACTATCTGGACAACATGTAAGGGCTAGGATGTAATCCCAAACATATGATATTTTTAAATCAAAACATAGCAGTTGATATGGTTTTAAGGGAATGTCGGCATTTTATTCATTCACATTGTCTGTATTAATTACAATCTACCTCTTAAAAAAGTCTAATAATTAAGATAATTTGGATGAGAAAGACAAATAGCTAAATATGTTTTCATGTGATAATTTTTAAATTAAAATATAATTAATATTAGATGTAATCTTATTTAGATACATTTAGCAGGGGACGGACAGATATATGCATTTACTTAGAAACATAATAACGTTTTGATTCGAGAATTAGAATGGATGGACTAATCTATTTTTTTTAATTGTACGTATGTTTTTATTCGGGTTTTTTAAGTACTCCCTATATTTTATATTATAAATCGTTTGACTTTTTTCTAATCAAATTTTATTAAGTTTGACCAAATTTATAGTAAAATATAGCAATATCTAAAATATCAAATTGATTTTATTAAATCTAACATTGAATATATTTCGGTAATATTAAATCTAACATTGAATATATTTTGGTAATACAAAATATAACATTGAATATATTTTGATAATATGTTTTTTATGTTGAAAATATATTGAATATATTTTTTTAATTGAAAATCAAGGGTGGGATGTTTTTTCTCATTTTTTTGGAATTTCTAAGGTTTTTTCTAATTTATTAGAGCGCCACACGATGGCATATCACAACGTTTGTAGGAGTGTCATGTGACGATTCAGAAGCGTTTGTAGAAAATTCAATGAACCTTTAGTATATAATAAATTATATCATCTTGATGTAACTGTCTGTTATTAATAAAGCTTCAATTATGTTTAAAAAAAGTTGTTGTCACATTACTTGTCGTTAGTGTACGGTTGATATCGTGTGTGCCAACATCGTATCTGCTGTCATCAGGTATCACTAGTTTTCTAGAGAAGACAGCATCATGTACCATTACTTGATAACAATGTGATTGCAGCCTCGGGTGTTAGCCAATGCTCAATCCAAGCCGGATATCCAACGAGGCAATGACGACGTCTCGTACGTCGCACTGCCAGTGCCAGTCAGCGACTGCTTGCCATCACAGACGTAAAAAGCCTCTTCTTCTCCTTTCTCCGTGTTCGGCACACGGACTCCACGTCCACTAAATTTCGGGTACTATCCGTGCCGTGCGCAGCGGTGAACCCGATCTCACCTCAGCTGGCTCTACGCGCGCGTGTATACACCGTGCCATGCGGCTGCCCTACCTGACGCAGCGGCGAGACCAAGAAATCCAGCGCGTGTGACGAGTGACGACGTGATCAAGCTGTCGGGCGGACCGGGCAACCGGCCACATGAAACCGAGACCGAGTCACGGGCGATGAAACGCGCGCCCGTCCGTCCTGTGGGGTGGGCTAGCTGCTGGTTGTGTGGGCCGCGCGGCCGCCGCCCCCGCGCCCAACCTGGACACCTGATGTTGTTACTGGTCGGTACCTTTCTGGGTGTATTTTTTTTGGATGGGTTGGGAAGAAATTTTCTCCGTACAAAAAATGAAACGACTCATTAGCATATAATAAATTAAGTATTTATTGATTTTTTTCGAAAAATAGACTAACATGATTTTTTAAAGTAACTTTCGTATAGAAACTTTTTACAAAAAACATATCGTTTAGCAGTTTGAAAAACATGTGCGCGGAAAAAGAGATGTGAATTGGAAAAGTAGGATAAAGAACTCACCCAGACAACTACTCAGACGCAGACGCGCTCCTCCGGTGGCCGGCGGTGCAGCCACCTCGCAGCCGGCAGGCCCACGCGCGGTCACGGGCTCTCGAGTCCGCGCATCTGCCGCCTTGGTTTGGTTGGCAGGTTGGGTCCCTACACTCATACTGGCTACTGCATCTGCGCGCGCGCGCGAGAGCCGTCAAGGTAAAAAAGATCTCGCGGCTTCATCGCTGCGCGTCTGCTCTGCTGGCTGGTGTGTGCTGCACGGATCACGTCAAGCCTATCGCGCTGCGTTCGCGTCGTGTTGGACAGCTGAAGCCTGAAGAAGGCGTCACGTATTCACGTGAATGCTTCTGGAGAGTTCCGTGGTCTTCCAAATTAGTACTCCATGAGTAGAAGGGAAAATTTTACTCTGATTGGCTTCTTTGTGCTCACGGTGAAGTAGGCTTAGCACGAAGAATACAGTACTGTTTGGCGGCCTATACATGCAGCGGCTTTGTATGACACGGTTTAAAACACGTACATACGCGTGGATTAATCCACGTGATTTCGGTGGTAATTTCATCGCACTCCTACGTCGTTTTACGATGGTGTAGACGTATAATAGTTGAAGTTTAAAATCCAAAATCACTAATATATATACTTGTTGAGTGTGTATTTATAAGGAGGCAAACTCTATAAACACATATATATATAGGTCATATATGTATGTTGTGTCTCTGTTTTTCCCTCCAGCTAAAAAGAACAAAATTGAGAGTCAATCTACTGTTATATGAGAAATTGGATTTTCATCTTTCAAAAAGACATTCTCTTGTTTTTTGTATGTCACCTGCCTAAATAGTCATTAAAAAATTTAAAAAAATTTGATAACGTAGATTAGTATGAAATATATCACTTCACAAACATGTAAGACTAAATTCAACTTCTACAAGTTGCAACAAAAAAAATAAATTAAATTGAAAACAGCTAACGTGCATTCGCAGTTATATTTGTTATTTTTGTTACAACTTGTAAAAGTTGAGTTTGAACTTACATGTTTGTGAAATGATATATTTCATATTAATCTATCTTGTAATTTTTTTCAAATTTTTTTAGACTATTTGAATGATATGCAAGGAACAAAAGAATATCCCCTCGAGGGATGAAAACATTTTTTCTTATATGTTGTCTCTTAGTGGAACAGATGAGTAAATTAAAACAAAAGGTAATTCATACTGAAATTTCAAACAAATTAACTGTCCTAAGTACATTTTATCGTACAATTTCTTGCTTACATAGAATTAAACTACGAGAACGTACTGCAAGCAAATTACAACCACACCCAAGCATAGACACTCCAAATTCAAACCTAAAAGAGCATCGATTGCATGCAGTTCCTTGGATAACAAATCCTCCGTTAACTGACCAAATGATGACAGAAACTGAAGAAACATAAAAATCAAGTACAGTTAACTCGCTGGATTGATCTGAAGCAGTTCTACATTCAGAACTAATAACAGAGTAAGTAAAGACTCGATCGATGCATGCAGGCACTACTCAAGAACGAACGCTGTGTTCGTACTTCATGCGTGCTGCATGCAAAGCACGTCGTTACACCGAACGCGCGTTACGTAGCTTAAGCACAGATGAAGCCACTAGGGACGTTCTTGCCGCAGTAGTTGACGAGGAGGCTGAGCTTGACGGGGATGTCGAGGGTGATGCCGAGCACGTTGGCCTTGATGGCGGTGCAGAGGCAGACGGCGGCCTCGAGGTCGGCGAGGCCCCCGAGGACGCCGCAGCACGGCTCGTACGGCGGCTGGCCGACCTCGGCGCTGACGAGGCCCAGCACGTCGGCGCACGCCGCGAACTTGAGCGCGTTCTTGGGGCACTTGGTGTAGTAGGACGGCGTCGAAGGCGTCGGCGTCGGGCACTTGCCGCAGGCGCAGCCGCAGGCGCTGGCCACCGTGAAGAAGAGGACCAGGTTTAGAGCCACGAGGAGGAATGCCCTGGATGCCATGGCTACGCTAGCTGAAGGCGTACAAGCACTTGCCCCGTTGCACACAGGGCTACGTAAGTGATGGTGTGCAACTAGAGTCTAGAGAGATGTGCGAAAACTCAGCAGAGTACGTGGGTATTTGTAGGGAGAGAACCAGAACCCTAGCTCTTTGTTGCCAAAAGACTCCTCCTAACAAACTATATTCGCATATCTGCCCCAAGATTAATTAATTATGCACATATACGATTTTTGTGAGAGTATATTTTTTTAAAAAGGAAAAAGCACGAATTACCCTCCCCCGAACTATCGTGGTACCAAATTACTAACCTGAACTCGAAAACAAGACATTTTACACCTTCAAATATTGAAACTGGACAAATAACTCCTCAGACTTAATCCGAAGTGGTTTTGGTCCTACGTGACATACACGTGGCAATCCAGTCAGCAATTCTTTACAAAAATTCGGTGGGGCCCACTTGGTCAGATCTCTCCCTCTCACCTTCTCTCTACCTCTCTCCCTATCCTCTTTATCTTCTCCCAGACCTTGGTGAAGAACGCGGCGACGGCTTGGCCCGTTGAGCTCATCGGCCAGGCTTTTTCCTCTTCTCGTCACAGCAAGTGCCGCCACTCTCCCTCTAGATGCGCCGCCGCCCACCGCTTGACTCTCTCTCGCCACGTCCTAGGTCGCGTCTTGCGCAGGGTTTCCTCCTCTATCCGCCATGGTCCCTCACCGTGCTCAGTAGGACCGCATCGTCGTCATCTGGATCGATGGCCCCAAGCTCCTCCGGACCACCACCGCAGAGCCGCGCGTCGAGGGAAGCCAAGTATGAGGCGGGCGCCCGAAGGCCGCCAAGGTTAGGGAGGACGGGGAGAAGCGGTGGAGGTTGGGGACAAGACGCACAATGGCCGTTGGTCTCGAGGAGGATGGAAGGGGCAGCAGCGGCGATCGAGGAGGAGGGGGCAGCAGCGGCGACCGTCCTTCCCAAGTGACGTCGAGCTCCGCTGCTGGCCATAGCCTCCAACACCCTGACCAAGCTTAAGACGACGACAGGCTCATCGCTGCCTTCACGCGAGCTTTGGCTCTGCCGCCATTGCAGTCGCCTCCACGCAAGCCACCCTCCCCAAGCGACTTCGAGCTCCGCCACTGGCCATCGCCTCCAACACCTTCACCGAGCTCGGTTGATGCCAGTCGCCGCCTCGCCATCAGCAAGGGGATAGATCTGGGAGAAGAGAGAGAGGGGGGAGGGGAATTGAGGAAGACATGATGGAGAGAGGTGGGAGAGGAGAGATTTGACAGTGGGACCCATCGATTTTTTTAAAGAATTACTGACTGGATTGTCACGCGTATGCCATGTAGGACCAAAACCACTCCGGATTGAGTCAGAGGTTTATTTGTTCGGTTTTTATAGTTGAGGGTGTAAAATGTCTGGTTTTGGGGTTCAGGGGTAATCCGGTCGACCATGATAGTTCAGAGGGTAATTCGTACTTTTTCTTTTTTAAAATACATTACAAATGTAGGTGTTCACAACGCGCGCATACTTATCCCTATGAATACACACGCACACCATACCCATATGAGCACCTACGAAAAACTAGATCAGGATATCTTGAGATTGATAAAGTCACCACTAACATCTCGTTGTTGACGGTACGTCGCCTATCATTGAAAGAAAAAATAGTTGTAAATGCAGACATACTTGTGTCAAGTCTAGGACTTGAATCCGGATGGACTGGTTCCAACCATAAAGAACCTAACCAGTTAAGCTACGCTCACTTTGTTACGAGAGTACATCATGAACGATCGATCATGCACATATACTAGATGCGATTCGCGCCAGTGTTGTAGAAAATGAGCTTACCGGTCATTTAATTTAGTCGTTTGTATATGTGGGCACCCCGAGTAATATACCATTCAGTGTCTAACGTGACCGTCACACGTATTTGATTGAGTGGGATCCATACACGCATAAATAGTCACTCATCCTCAGTGTGTCCATGATCACGGTTAACACTTACCTTTTAATATATTAACCACGATGCCGAGTAGTGAGTAAGAGAGATATTCGATGGAATAGCTTGCCAGACAACTTGAACCTAAGATATATCCATCAAACCACTCGAAGACGGTAACCAAATGTGTTACATATCTCAGGGGGCTTGAACCAAAAGGCTACATTTCACGATCATCTCAATTACTCAAAACCCTTACTCATGCTTAGCTAATCCCCAGGAAAAAGCAACTAGCCTCACACTTTCATCGGAAGCAATTGGTAAACATCACAAATACATAATGGATAAGAGGACAAAAAGATACATATAACATAACCGGGTTTATAAACCCGCCATACAACACAAAGATAGCAATGGAAGTCTCATAAATTCATATACGCAAAAACAAAAACCCGTGATGTGCCAACCATCCCACATGGGCAACCGATCGGGGCAAGAGCCAAACTAAAAGGCTACTCACTACCCTCAACGCCCTCAGTAGGGTTCACCATACGTATTTGGACGAGTGGGATCCAAATACGTGCGGTGGTCACGTTGGACGTTGGACGGTATATTATTCGGTGTGCCCACAGTGGACACGAACTATTTTGTTAACGTTATGCATAGTACAATTATCGTTTATGAGCACCAAAACTCCATTTTTAGCAATTATTTGACCCTTATTTAATCCTTCGTATATTACACTTGATGATCATTTAAAGTAACATATTTATCTTTTATGATCTTTGTTTAGTGTTTCTATATGTTTATTTACATATTTCTTAGATTTTATTTATCCAATATGAACCAAACTCTGTCACTATTTGGTGTACAACTATGAGCATCGAAAGCTATATTTTGGATTAATGTAAGCTATGACCATTCAATTGACATATTTGATTTATATAGTTTTATGCTTTTAAATATCCAAAGAAGCACATAATATTATATATATATATATATATATATATATATATATATATATATATATATATATATATATATATATATATATATATATTTGCATAAGCTAAATTTTCGCACATATAATTCTGATTAATTGTTCGTGTTTGGGTTAATTGTTGAGTGGTACCCTCTCCGTATGTATTTCACATATATAATTCCGATTAGTCGTCTGTATTATGCAAAATTGATTATTATACATCATATTTTTATATATACAGATTTTTTGCATACGGCCAGATTTTATATTATATATGGAAATTCAATATGAAAAAAATGATTCTGAATTCTAATGTGAGTGACAAATAATAACAAGAGCCTAAGAGTTGGCCTCAAACGTTGTAATAAATTAATATTGTTTGCACTAAAAAGGGCACCATAGGCTGTGTGAAGTATATAGTGGGAAAAAACTATCTTAAGAAAGAAAATCTGTTTCAATTAAGATTAGCTCTCAAGGTATATATAAGTCAGATATAGCAATATATCTATGTGGAACCAATTTTGTTAGTAGCTCACAAAGATGCTGATATATATGCATGCAAGACAACAAAAGAGGCAGATCTGGATTTGAAGACCATCATGCATGAGGGGAGCATATCTTTTTTTAAGGCTGACAAAACATGCATGCATGTAATAATTCATATTTCAGAACGCACCACCTCCTATACAGCGAATTAAGTACATGCAAAACTATGCCGAGCTAATTGCAACTTATGTTGATAGATATTGACAGCACGATATTTGTCATGTATATGCGGATGTGCATAAAACACCTCACAAAACACATTTATTGCATGCCAACTTATAACCCAAGCAAGTCACATATATACTCACACACATGTAAATATTTTTCGCTCTGCTTGATATATAACACCAGCTAAGTCTAGCTCGGTTTTCTAAAAAAAAAAAGTCACATACTCACATAATAGCTGTTCAAGAATATCGTACGCGCAAAAGTGCCCCTTTGTGTTGTACCACGAACTGCATTAGTTTTAAGTAAAACACTCATTTTAAGCTAGTAAGCTATAGCTAGCAGCTTTCTGAGATGAAACGTGGACAATGTAGGCCAAATCCATAGAAATGGGCAAATTAATGGCATTATCAACGCGAAGGGGAGAGGGACTAGGAGTACAATGGGGTAAGTTTAACCCCCACTTTTTAAACCGTGCTCCCC
Organism: Oryza officinalis; assembly: GCA_008326285.1. NCBI lineage: Eukaryota > Viridiplantae > Streptophyta > Magnoliopsida > Poales > Poaceae > Oryza > Oryza officinalis. Next base: position 46,691,405 of record BDMV01000002.1, on the reverse strand, counting down.
ACAATTACCAGAAAATAATTTATCATTCTACTTGACGTAATTAAATGTTAAATCACATATAATTTATGTATAGAGTCCATCAAGTGTACTCGTAATGGCTTAAAAGGTAGTATATTCTTTCCTAAACAGAGAGCACACCAAAAAATGATTGCTGTGAACATTGGCAAAATTTGAAGTGGTTTATTTGTTTCCACGGGTCGCTGAGTTGAGTGAGAAAATGACAGGAATTAATTGGGAGCTACTACTATCCACTTACCAGCTAATACTAGGCAACCGGGGCTATGTGTGTTAAATTTTTTAAGAAACACTATACGGCACTCATAATATTCACATATTCACCTCTACGAAACATGGGTATTATATTTTTATGAACATCTTCAGAAGAATAAATCGATATATCTTAAAATTAAAAAGTTACCACGAATGTCTTATTGTCGATGGATATATTGTCTACCACTGAAAGAATAACTAACCATAGATATGAGCACCCATGTAAAGCCTAATACTTAAACCCAGGTGGACTGATTCCGTCACAATAAACCTAATCAATTAAGCTACGCTCACTTCGTGGTTATATGTGTTGATTGCTCCTCATTTGTTAAGAAAATATGGATCAGTAACACTGGCCAAAAAGAGTTCTATTATCATAGAAAAATGATCTTCGATTCACATTAAGAAAAAAATGAAATGCCATTACAAATGAATTTTTGGAAATAAAAGGGAACCCAAATCACATGGAGGCCAGATCAGATGCATGACCGTGGACAGTGATACGAAAGGTGTGTGCATCTTGAGCTGGCAAAGATAAACTGGCAGTGAGCCAGTGACAAGGCTCCAAGAGGACGGGTTTGGCGTCTTGTCCAGCTCGTGGCTGTGGACCGGGCGCAGTCAATGCTGTGTTGCCCCATACATGGACCATCCGCTCTCTCTGCATTTCTAGACCCCCTGGCCGGCTCTCTGCGCGCTCTGTGATCACTGGCCGAAGCACAACTCATCAACGTCACATTTGCCGGCCGGCAGATGGCTGGATCGCCTGAACAACGAATTGGCGCAACAGAAACTCAGTGGCCGAGAGGAGGAGAACGACCAGAGATCGACGAGGAGATTTGTTTGGCACTCACAAATCCATGAGATTTTGTGTGCATTGCTTTGAGGTTGCTTGCATATGTGACTTCTGCCTTTTGGTACATGCAGGATGAGTTTCCTTTTACCTGAAACCAACGGCGGGAACAAGAGTAAGTAACGACGCTCCAGAACGTACGTTGATCCGGGATCGACAGAGCATGCATCATCATCATTTCCTTTTTTCCCAGTTGCCAAGAACAAACAAGGGCTCGTGACAGTTGCATTATTGCAGAATGGGTCTAACACAAGAAAACAACATGGTATACGACACAGGGTTATGAATGACTAACTGTTGGAGATATATTCTTTTTTTGATCTTGTTGGAGAGATATTTTAATTGTACGTGTGGCTCATACTGATTCAGTTATTCTCCCACACTGCAGGGTAGGGCCTAGCGTGGAAATGTATGCGCTGTAGCGTTATTGGCCCTTGGGATATACTAGTACTGATTCACTGAACTACTGTCTGTAGCTGTACTATAGTCAAGGTGCCGTTCGAAACTACTACAACTGCTGGATAAAGATAAAGATATTCGTGACACACTTTTCAAACTGCTAAACGATATGTTTCGTGCGAAAATTTTCTATATGAAAGTTGCTTTAAAATATCATATAAATCCATTTTTTCAAGTTTGTAATAATTAAAACTTAATTAATCACACGTTAAGGTCATCTCGTTTTACGTGAAACACTTAATTTTTATCTTTATTTTCATCTTCAGGAGATTCAAATATCATTCAAAAAAATAAATAAATAAGCACATCTAGTGCAACACTGAGGAGGTGGTTCACACTGAAAAAAATGTTAGTTTTCTAAGAGGCGCTTAATTAATTTGTATACACTCTCACTAAGGTGTAAAGCACAACTTGTTGGATTGCTTTGGATCGGTTTGGCACAAAGTGAAACTATAAACAGAAATGGGATTGAGACATACCTTGATCTCCTGGGGTTCCCATTTCTTTGTCTCTATTCTTCTTTCTTTTTCTTTTCCCTGGAAGCACAGAGAGAGATTGTGTCTTGGTTCTTCCTTGTGTTTCAGTGGGTTGCTTGATCGGGTAGTGAGAGAGAACTTTGGGTTAATACTTTAGGTATTGATCTCTATTTATACACTGCACACAAGGGGAACCGACACTAGTGATAGGTGGTAAATCCCCCGATCAGGGATGTTCTTGAAAGGGCGATCACTGTAGCGATTGCCCTAAAAAAAACTCTCTTGCCGACTTGGTTTTAGCCGCAAGATCACATTTGTGTTCACACTAACATTCTCCCCTTTGATCGTGAGGCTAAACTTATAAATCCATCTCTCAACATAATGGCATATCAAAGACAAAGATTACAATGACCAATATAAAGTATCACAGAATACAGTGACTATAGCACACCATTATATTTAAAGATGAACTTCTTTAATCTTACGAGCTCTTTGAACTTATTACATTAGGCTTATACAAACTTATGGACTCACTTTTCAACAAAATAGTACATCAAGTCACTAGATTGCAGTAGTCAATTAAGCACCACTGAACCAAGTGACTATGGTTCCTATTTAATTTCAAAATGAATCCGCCTTAGTTTTATGGGGAGTAAGTGCCATATAGGTTCCTTCTTATTCCAGGACCAAAGGCTTTTCTACCAAACCCATGCCGGCAACATGTTCTTTAAATACAACGGGTGGTAGGCCTTTTGTGAGTGGATCCGCTAACATCAACTTAGTGTTTATATACTCAACGCTTATTGTCTGATCCTGGATCATTTCTTTCACAACATGGTACTTGATATCAATGTACTTGGCAGAAGCACTTGATTTGTTGCTACTCGCATAGTATACTGCTGGTTTGTTATCACAGTATAATTTGAGTGGTTTTGATATGCTGTCGACCACTCTCAATCCCGGGATAAAGTTTTTCAGCCATATTGCCTGTCCAGTAGCTTCATAACATGCCACATACTCAGCCTGCATTGTCGATGATGCAGTAACTCTTTGTTTGGAGCTTTTCCACGATATAGCTCCCCTTGCAAGGGTGAATATGTAACCTGACGTGGATTTCTTATCATCAATACACCCTGCAAGATCAGAGTCTGAATAACCAACAACTTCAAGGTTTTCAGACTTTCTATATGTGAGCATGAGGTTTTTAGTGCCTTGTAGATAGCGCAAGGTCTTCTTAGCTAATTTCCAGTGTTCTAGACCTGGATTAGATTGATATCTGCCAAGCATCCCGGTAACAAATGCTAAATCAGGGCGAGTGCACACTTGTGCATACATTATGCTTCCGACAGCTGAAGCATATGGTATTGACTTCATCTGCGCAGCTTCATACTCATTCTTAGGACATTGGAATTTTCCATACTTATCACCCTTCATTATAGGAGCAGGCGAGGCTGAACAATTATGCATATTATACTTCTTCAGTATCTTTTCTATATATGCTTTCTGGGATAGCCCCAAAACACCATTCGATCTGTCTCGGTAGATTTCTATACCCAACACATAGGTGGCTTCACCGAGATCTTTCATTTCAAACTTAGAGGCCAGAAATTTCTTTGTTTCCAGTAACATATTTTTGTCATTACTGGCCAAGAGTATATCATCGACATATAATATTAGGAAGATAAACTTACTTTCCTTAAACTTAGCGTATATACAGTCATCCTTCTTATTTTCTTTAAAACCAAATTGTCTTATAATTTGGTCAAACTTTAGATACCACTGCCTTGATGCTTGCTTTAGTCCATAAATTGATTTCTTTAGATGACATCCCATATGTTCTTTTCCTTTCGTAACAAAACCTTCTGGTTGTGCCATGTATACATCTTCATATAAATCACCGTTCAGGAATGCCGTCTTAACATCCATTTGGTATAATTCCAAATCATAATGGGCAACTAGTGCCATAATAATTCTGAATGAGTCCTTAGTAGAGACTGGAGAAAATGTTTCATTATAATCAATCCCTTCTCTTTGCGTAAATCCTTTTGCTACAAGCCTTGCTTTGAACCTTTCGGTATTTCCCTTGGGGTCACGTTTAGTCTTATAGACCCATTTGCAACCAACTGTTTTGGCTCTTTCGGGAATTTCTACTAAGTCCCAGACTTTATTAGTACTCATGGACTTCATTTCGTCTTTCATAGCATTTAGCCATTCAGACGAATGTTCACTCTTCATTGCTTCTTTAAATGAGATGGGATCATTATCTAGTATAGGCTCATTCACCTCTTCACTCATAGGTTCATTCACCTCTTCATTCATGTAAGTAACATAGTCACTTGGAATTGCTGACTTTCTAACTCGTTGTGATCTTCTGATGGGTTCGTTATTTTGCTCATCTATCACAACCTGGGGCTGCTGAACATCCTCATTATTTTCATTATTTGATATACTACTAGAAGTTGTTGCAGGAGTTTCAGCAGGTGTTGCATCATTATTTCTTTCTATTGAAGGTGCAACACGAGTATGTGTTGAGAAAACGGGTTCTTCAATTATAGGCATTGGAACATAATTCCGTTTCTCTTCCAGAACAACTTCTCTGGGTGTTATACTCCCCTTGATTATGTCATTTTCCAAGAACACAGCGTGTCTTGTCTCAATAAACTTTGTAAACTGATTTGGGCAGTAGAATCTGTATGCTTTTGTCTTATCAGGATAACCAATAAAATGACAACTAACTGTTTTGAGGTCTAACTTTCCCATGTTTGGATTAAAAACTCGTGCTTCAGCAGGACAACCCCACACATGGAAATAATTCAGGGTTGGTTTCTTCCCAGTCCATAATTCAAAAGGTGTCTTAGGAACTGATTTACTGGGAACCCTGTTAAGAATGTGTGCTGCTGTCTTAAGAGCTTCCATCCATAACTTTACCGGCAGAGTGGAGTGACTTAACATACTTCGTACCATATCCATAAGAGTGCGATTACGCCTTTCAGCTACTCCATTTTGCTGGGGTTCGCCCGGTGCTGAGTACTGGGCCTTAATGCCATTTTCTTGTAAGAACCTTGCAAAAGGTCCAGGAATTTGACCATAAGTAGTATGTCTCCCATAGTATTCACCACCACGGTCAGACCTCACAATTTTGATCTTTCGATCATGTTGATTCTCAACTTCTGCTTTGAAAATTTTAAACTTGTCTAATGCCTCAGATCTTTCTTTGATTGGATAGACATATCCATAACGAGAATAGTCGTCGGTGAACGTTATGAATAAATCAAATCCATCCACTGACTTCACATTAAATGGACCACAGATATCTGTATGGATGATTTCCAAAACTCCCATACTTCGATTTGCACCTTTCTTGATTTGCTTTGAATATTTTCCTTTGATGCAATCAATGCAGTGATCAACATCTGCATCTGAAAAGTCCAATGGATAGAGAATGTTTTCTTTAATGAGACGCTCAATTCTCCCCCTCGAAATATGGCCTAAACGATAGTGCCATAATTTCGAAGAAGTCTCATTATCATTATGTTTTCGTTTGGTACTGATGTTTGCAGTTGAGGAAGAGTGTACATTATAGGTGGCATCGCACACAGAGATTTGATAAAGTTGTTCCCGTCCAACGGCGAGACCAACCTCTTTATTATCATGCATAATTATACATCTATTGTTTCCAAAAGTACAATAGTAACCACTATTATCTAAACGTGAAACTGAAACTAAGTTTCTTTTCATAGAGGGTACATAAAGGACGTCATGCAACTGAAGTTTGAAGCCAGTATGAAGTGTGAGAGTGAAGTCACCAATGGCCTTAACTTCAGTTTCAACTCCATTAGCAACTCTAATTCTTCTTTCCCCTCTTCTTAGGGTCCTCCTCATAGCGAATCCCTGCAAGGAATTTGCAACATGAATTGTTGCTCCTGAGTCAATCCACCAAGAATCGGTGGCATAATCAATATTCAGGGATTCATCAACAAAAGAAATAACATCAGTACCTTTCTTACTTAGCCATCTCATAAACCCAATACAATCCTTTTGGCGGTGTCCACTCTTTCCACAAAAGTAGCACCCATTGTTTTCCTTTCCCTTTTCTTCTGTATAGGGATTTCCTCCAGATTTATTCTGCTGGAATTGATTTGAACATTGTCCCTTTTCTTTAAATTGACTAGGCTTAGGCTTCAAACACTCCTTCTTAAATTTCTTATACCTTTTCTTCTCAGAGTGTTTAAATAAATTTGCATGATCAACTCTTTCTGCCTTAAGCCTTTCTTCTTCTTGTACACACATGGCTATTAATTCATCAATGCCCCACTTGATTTTCATTGCATTATAATTGATCGTAAATGGAGAAAATTCTTGGGGCAGAGATGACATAATGAAATGGACAAGAAAACCTTCGGAGATTTCCATTTCCATTGATTTAAGCTTAGAAGCCATGTGACATTTCTTCATAATGTGTTCCCTCAGATTTCCAGTAAAATCATATTTTTCATTGACCAATCTTTTGATAAGAGTGGTGGCATAAACTTTAGAAGAGCCTTTAAACTGCTCCTCAACTTTAGCAAGATATTCTCTAGCTGTCTGAGTATCTGGAACTGCTCCTCTTATTGCGTCAATAATGGAGCTCTTGATAATCATAAGGCATTTACGGTTTGAAATATCCCATTTTGCCTTTACTTCATCATATTCCCTTTTTAGGGTTTCATAATTCTCATTTTCTGGTCTAGGGTCAACCGGAGGATCATTATGGAGGGCATAATCAATATCCAACAGAGCTAGAGTAATTTCCAGCTTCTCCTTCCATGAAGCATAATTACTTCCATTAAGTTGTTCAATATTGCCCATTATTCCGGCAATTTGTGAGGCATAAGATGCTGCATAAGAGAGAATCAGCAGCTAAATAAGTATCTTCTTTTATTGGTCAAATCCAAAACAGCTTTGGCCAGAGAAGGAAATGAACAATAAAATTTTGTGAATAGGTATTTATTAATCAGCTTTGGCCAGAATAATAAATACAAACCACACTTTATTAATTTGTGTAAAACTCCTTTTATTAATTCAATTAAAACAGCTTTGGCCAGATTTGAATTGAATTAATAAAATTTTGTGATCAAGTAAAAGTCATTTAGCTTTGGCCAAAATGACAATTATTTGTCACACTTAATTATAATATTTATTTGTAGCGGAAATAAACTTTATAATGCATAAAATAATAATAACTTTAAGTAATAAACATAATGTAATGATCATAAAATAAACAGATACAATTTCATCACATAATAAAGTCACTTATTATTCTTATTATCATTAACTAAAACATTATAAAATATCTTTAAAGTTTACACACAATAATCATAATCATAATTCTTTAAAAAAAAATAAATTTAATATCATTTCAGCCCAATCCTTTTATTAGGCCCGTTACTATGCAACCCGTTTAAGAATTAAACCCCCCCCCTTTTTTTTTTGCTGGGCCTGGGCCGACATTCGCTGCCTCCCGCGCGGCCTCGGGAGTGAGCCGATCCGAGCCGTCCATCTCATCGGACGGCCGGGATCGCGTCCGCGCGGGACAAAACCGGCGCGGCGGCCGCCCCCGCGAAACCCTAGCCTCATTTTCTCCTCCCCTCTTTCTCTCACACCCGCGGCGACGGCGAGCGAGCGAGATGACGACGACGGAGCGGCGTACGACGGGGTCGGAGATGGCGCCACCGAGCCTTGCTCGCCGGGGCTGCGTGCCGCCATAGCTGGCGCTGGCGCGCATCCCTGTCGAGCGTTGCTTGGTGGTGCCCTAATGCGCCCGCCGGTCTCACGCGCAAGGAAGAACCACGGCGGCGAAGGGGAGATGGAGCCTACGTCGGCGACCTCAGCGACAACGAGCACAGGAGGAGGAGGAGCCGGGCCAGCACAGCGGGTCGCGAGGCCGCTCGGGGACCAAGTCCTCGAGCGCGCGCCTGCCTCTTTACGGCATCGGTGACAACACGGTGATCGCCGCCGGCCGCCATGGCCCTTAGGTAAGCCCCGCCGTGCTCCTTTTCCCCATGATCTTAGGGTTAGGGTTTCATGATTTGGGGATTTTTGGGGTTTTACTGTAGCTAGGGTTTCGGTTCTTGGGATTTCTCTGTGATTTGAATGAAATTTGCATTCCCCTTCTTCTAATCTCTTCAAGCCGAAACCCTAGTAGGCCTAATTTCATTTCTTTATCCCGGGATTGCATTATTTTGGGCTCAACTTAACATAATCAGAGGGATTTGGGCTTGAACACGAAGAACAACTTGAACAAACTTAATTGAATTACTTAGAAACTTATTGAGTTCCAATTTGAGACCAACCCGGAGCTCTGATACCATTGTTGGATTGCTTTGGATCGGTTTGGCACAAAGTGGAACTACAAACAGAAATGGGATTGAGACATACCTTGATCTCCTGGGGTTCCCATTTCTTTGTCTCTATTCTTCTTTCTTTTTCTTTTCCCTGGAAGCACAGAGAGAGATTGTGTCTTGGTTCTTCCCTGTGTTTCAGTGGGTTGCTTGATCGGGTAGTGAGAGAGAACTTAGAGTTAACACTTTAGGTATTGATCTCTATTTATACACTGCACACAAGGGGAACCGACACTAGTGATAGGTGGTAAATCCCCCGATCAGGGATGTTCTTGAAAGGGCGATCACTGTAGCGATTGCCCTAAAAAAATCTCTCTTGCCGACTTGGTTTTAGCCGCAAGATCACATTTGTGTTCACACTAACACAACTATCATCAGAACATGTTGCGAACTAGTTGTACTTGAAGAAGAATAGACTCAGGCCACACTTTGCATTGATTCACTGGCATGAACATTTATACAACGAGCGAGTTCAGCTCGTGGTCTCTCAGATCCTACATACAAGGGAGACTAGGCCGGTTCTGCCGTACGACGTGCGCATGCACATCGTGGGCGCGCTCTGCGCGCATGCAGCGGCGCGCTCCGCGCGACTGCGCCTTGTGGCCGTTCGCTGGCGGCTGGCAGGCTTCCGTTATCACCTCCCCGCAGTGGCAGCGTCGGGTGGCCCGACGGTGAGACTGGATTGGAACGCCGCGAACGTCGTCGTGGGCAGTCCCTTGGTCATCACATCGGCGAACTGCTGATCGGTCGGAACGTGAACGACGTGCAGGTCGCCAAAGGCGACTCGTTCCCGCACGAAATGGATGTCCAGCTCGATATGCTTGGTGCGCCGGTGATGCATAGGGTTCTTGCTCATGTAGACGGCGGAGACATTGTCGCAGTAGGCGATCGTGGTGCTGGGGACGTCGACGTGGAGCTCACCGAGCAATTGCCGTAGCCAGATGCACTCGGCCACCGCGTTCGTCACGACCCGGTATTCGGCTTCGGTGCTAGACCGGGATACCGTGGCCTGTCGCTTGGACGACCATGACACCAACGCGTTGCCGAGGTAGATGCAGTACCCAGACGTGGAACGCCGCGTGTCGGGGCAGCCGGCCCAGTCGGCATCCGATTAGGCGATGATCGTTGGCGTCGATGTCGTGCCGCGGAGGTGAAGGCCGTAGGATGTAGTGCCCCTGACATAGCACAGAATGCACTTGACGATGGCGAGGTGGCACTCCCATGGATCATGCATGTGCAAGCATGCCTGTTGAACGGCGTAGGCGATGTCGGGCCGTGTGATGGTGAGATACTGCGGTACTCACTCGGAGCAGGGACAGCAGCACCAGAGGAGGAGGACAGCTTGGCCTTCGTGTCGATCGGCGTCGCGGCGGGCTTGCAGTTCACCATCCCCGCACGCTCGAGCAGCTCCTTAGCGTACTTCGTCTGCGACAGGAAGAAGTCGGAACCGCGACGTCGCACGTCGACGCCGAGGAAGAAGTGCAACGGGCCCATGTCCTTCATGGCGAATTCGGCTTGGAGTTTGGCGAGGATGTCCCGGAGTAGCGCGTTGGAGGAGACACTCAACACCATGTCGTCAACGTACAAGAGCAGGTACGCTGTCGACGCGCCACGACGAAGCACGAACAGGGAGGAGTCCGATCGCGTGGCGACGAACCCGATGGAGCGCAGAAACCCGGTGATCCTTGTGAACCACGCCCGAGGAGCCTGCCGGAGACCGTACAAGGATTGGGATAGGAGGCAGACGGCATCGGGCTGCGTCGGATCGACGAAGCCGGTCGGCTGCTAACAGAGAACGCGCTCGTCGAGGTAGCCATGAAGGAACGCGTTGGAGACATCAAGCTGCCGGACCGGCCATCGTTTCCCTGCAATGAGTGTGAGCACAGTACGGATCGTCGCCGGCCTCACCACGGGAGTGAAAGTCTCGCTGAAGTCGATGCCGGCGCGTTGCGTGAAGCCATGCACGACCCAGCGGGCCTTGTAGCGGTCGAGGCTGCCGTCGGGGTTGTGCTTATGCTTGAACACCCACTTGCCGGTGACGACGTTCGCGCGCAGGGCGTGGAACGAGGCGCCAGGTGTGGTTAGCTTGCAAGGCGTTGAACTCCCGTTGCATGGCCGCCTTCCAGTTGGGGTTGCGTAGAGCAGCGCGCGCGGACGTAGGGATCGGGGATACTGCCGTTGCAGAAGCCGTCATGGCGTACCGTGGGTTCGGTTTGTGAATACCGTCCCGGGCACGAGTCACCATCAGGTGACGTAGCGGTGCGGCAGCCAGCGGTGGCACGGTCGACGGTGACGACGCTTCGCTGGCCACTGAAGACGACGTCGAGGAAGACGATGGTGTGGCATCGAACCGAGGCGCCGAGGGTGCAGAGGACGAGGTCGATGTGGTCGCCGAGGACGACGACGACGCCGTGACGTCGAAGCGGGGCACCGAGGGATCGGATGACGAAGGCGAGGAAGTCGCGGACGACGGGGTAGCGCTCGACGTCGTCGTAGAAGTGGCACGGTGGCGTAGCCGGGCCGCTGGACCGCGCCTGACATCTGGCTGTTAGATAGATCTCCCACCGTCGGGCCCAACGGCCAAACGGACCTTGACCGCGCCCTGATCGGGGGCGCCCAGCCCATTGGCTGGTGGGCCCCTGTCACCCTGCGCCATATTAATAGGGGTGGAGGCCGGGGCGGCACACGACACGAGGTTCGTCGCCGCCGCCAGCTCCACCCGAAAATCCCTAACCCTAATCCGATCCGAGAGGGGCGCAGCAAGTGACGGGAAGCCACCAGCCGCTGCCGACTCTTCCCCGATGGCCGGCGTCTCTTCATCCTCCAACGCCTCAAGCGGTCGGTACCTTTAAACCCTAGTTTTGATTCCAAAACTCACATACAGGAGAATTTCCGCCGATCTAAACCTAGGTGATCCGCAATAGAGTCTAACAATGGTATCAGAGCCATCCTTTGTCTTAGATCGGTTCGGGAAATCAAAAGAAAAAGAAAGAAGAAAAGACCCGAAAGAAAAGAAAAGAAAAAGGGGAAAAACTTACCGTTTTTTTCGCCGCCGGCCGTCGTTGACGTCTGCGCGGGAGTCCCCTACCGCCGCCGTCGGTGCTCGCCGACGCGCGCGGAAAAGTCCATCGTGCCGCCGCCGGTTCACGCCGACATGCGCGCGGGAAAGAATCCCTCCTCCGCCACCGCCGATCGTCGTCGCGGGCGTGCGCACCGCCACAAGCCCGCTTGACGGTGGCGCACTCACCCTCGGGCGAGAGCGCGCGCCGGCAAGGGGGCGTGCGACGGCGCCGCCGCGCTGCACGGGCACGGGAAAGGGAGGAGGAGAAGAGAAAAGGGGGCGGCGGCAAGGTCCGCGGGTGGCGAGGCTCCGGCCATGGCGCGGCGGCGCAAGAGCCGCCGGCTGCGGCGGCGCCGCTCCGCTCGGCGCACGCGTGCGCAAAAGAACGGCCGGCGGCTAGGGTTTTCGGCGCCGGGAGGGGTCGGGTTTTGTTTGCCCGATCTCTCCGCTCGGCCGTCCGATCTAAACCCTAGCCGATCGGACGGCCGGCGGCGACCGGGCCGAATGAGGCCCAAGAAGGGGGCGCGCGGGGGCGGCTTTCCCGGCCCAGGCCCAGGTTGCGGCCTGGGGAAGAGGGGGCGCGCCCGCCCGCGCCAAAAAGGCCGTGGGCCGCCGGATTAAGTCCGGTTTAGGTCCCTCCGGGCCGAAAATAAAGAAAAGAAAACAGTAGCTTTTTTCTTTTAAATTTTCATGCAAATTTTCAATAGAATTTTAATTGTTTTTGTATGTTTTACCTCTGTTTAAATTTGAACCAACGAGAGAATTTTTACAGAGAGTAAATAACAGAAAGTTTTGCTACTGTTAATGTGAATTTTAATAGAGTTTTCCGCTGCAAATAGATGAAATTGATAAAATTAGTATTTCTAAAATTAAATTTCGAACCAACGAGAGAATTTAATTTTAGGAACATTAATTCTGTGCTATGATGTTGTAATTTTCTGACCAACGTTGATAATTGCAATGTTATAGCTATGGCTCTATGTGTTATGTCTATTTTCTGCCCAACGGTGATGTAGACTTAATACATGATATTTTTAATGTTAATTTTGTTTTCACTGTACATGATTATTTCAGGAGGCTACTCCTTGATGGGTTGCATAAAAGATATTCCGACCCTGAAGGGAGATAATTATGGAGAATGGAAAAGAAAACTCGACCTTGCTTTCATCTTGGGAGAGGTGGACTGGGTGTTGACCACCCCACGTCCTATAGCACCTGCTGCACTTGTCAGAGGTGAAAATGAGTCAGATGCTGACTGGCAAAAGAGAGAGAGGGACAATGCTCCCCTCATCATGTCGTATGACGTTGAGCATACGAAATGGTCCCTAGCCAACAAGAAATGTTTGGCTGTGGTAAAGAACACGATTGAGCCAACCATATTGGGCTCAATCCCAGAGTGTGACGCCGTCTCAGAGTACCTCGAAAGAATAAAGAGCCAGTTTACTGGTTCTTCAAAGACTTATGCCACACAACTGATAAAGCAGCTTGTGACAGAGAGGTACCATGGAGGTGGTGTCAGAGATCACATTCTTAGGATGAGCAACATGGCTTCCAAGTTGAAGCCAATGGATTTGGGCATTACAGATGACTTTCTGGTCCATCTGGTTATGGCCTCATTGCCAAAGCTTTTTGACAACTTTGTTGTCAACTACAATATAAGTCCAGAGAAATGGAATTTTGAAAAGCTCATCGCTAATTGTGTGCAAGAGGAGGAAAGAATCAAGGAGGCCAATGGTGGCTCAATTAACTATGTTAAAGATAACAAGAAAAAGAACTATAAGACACCCTCCTCAAAAGCAAAACAGCCTCAGCATCTACCTCAGCAACAACAGTTTACTGTTGAAAAGGATCAGTGTCTACACTGCAAGAAGACAGGACATTACAAGAAAGATTGTCCTGACTTCCTGAAAATGATCATGGCAAAGAAAGGTGAGAACATTATTTCATTTGTAAATGAATCTCATTATGTTGGTTATTCTAGATCCACATGGTGGGTTGATTCTGGAGCAACTATTCATGCTTGTAATTGTTTAAAGGCATTCCGTTCGACGAGGACTACGCAAAGAAGCGAAAGATCCATTAAAGTTGCAAATGGAGTTGAAGAAAAAGTTGAAGCTATTGGCGATCTTCCTTTAGAGCTCCCGAATGGCTTCACACTTTTACTTCGAGATGTTTTTTATGTTCCTTCTTTGCAAAGAAATTTAATAAGTGTATCCAAATTGGATTTTGATGGATATGATTGCCGTTTTGGAAATGGCAAATGCGAACTATGGTATAATAATGCATGTATTGGTCTTGCTGTGTTGCAAGACGAGCTTTATTTGTTATCTCTTTCTGAGAATGTGAATGTTGTGTCCTCGTTGACAAAAGAAAACAAGAAAAGAAAGCGAACTCCTGATGTCTCATCGAAATTATGGCACTGTCGTTTAGGCCATATTTCGAGGGGGAGAATTGAGAGACTAGTTAAGAATGATATTCTTCCTCCATTGGAGTTCTCAGACTTAGAACAATGCATAGAATGCATTAAAGGAAAATTTGTAAAGAGCATCAAAAAGGGTGCACAGCGAAGCGCAGGAATATTAGAGATCATTCATACAGATATTTGTGGTCCATTTCCTGTGAAAAGTGTGGATGGCTATGACTCATTCATAACATTCACAGATGATTACTCCCGATATGGTTATATTTATCCAATTAAAGAAAGATCAGAAGCATTGGATAAATTTAAGATATTCAAAGCTGAAGTTGAAAATCAGCATGATATAAAAATTAAAGTTGTAAGATCTGATCGTGGGGGGGAGTACTACGGTCGGCATACGCCTTATGGGCAAGTCCCCGGACCTTTTGCAAGGTTCTTACTAGAAAATGGTATAGTAGCCCAGTATTCTACACCGGGCGAACCTCAACAGAATGGGGTAGCTGAAAGGCGCAACCGTACCCTTATGGATATGGTGCGTAGCATGATAAGCTATTCCACCCTACCATTGGGTTTATGGATGGAGGCGTTAAAAACCGCCATTCATATCCTCAACAGAGTTCCAAGCAAATCGGTGCCCAAAACACCGTATGAGCTATGGACAGGAAGAGTACCCTCGCTAGCTCACCTCCGTGTGTGGGGGAGTCCTGCGGAGGCTAAAGTATTCAACCCAAACCTTGGCAAGTTGGATCCCAAAACAGTGAGCTGCCATTTTATTGGCTATCCTGAAAGATCAAAGGGTTATCGTTTCTACTGTCCAAACAGTTATACAAAGTTTGTAGAAACGAGACACGCCGTCTTCTTGGAAGACGAAGTAATTAGGGGGAGCTCGGTAGTTCGAGAGATTGATCTTGAGGAGAGGCGGGTGTCTGTACCCGCTCCGTCAATTCAAGACCCTTTCTTCTCTCTACCTGCTGATGTTGTGCCTGCAATGCATGACGTTGCGGTACCAACACCTGTTGTTACCTCTCCTGTGGCAACAATGAATGAAAGTGAGGAACCTGTCCTACAGGATTCAACAGAAATTGTTGCCACACCAGAGGAGGAGCTGCAACAGCCTCAAACAGATAATGTGCCAGAACAGGAGGCCCCTAGAAGGTCTGAAAGAGTCAGAAGATCGGCTATCCGTGATGACTATGAAGTTTATAATATAGAAGAGTCGCATATGCAGGATGATCCCACCTCATATGAAGAGGCCATGAGAAGCGCTCGCTCATCTGAATGGTTGGAAGCCATGAAAGATGAAATGAAATCAATGAAACTAAACGATGTCTGGGATTTGGAAGAAATTCCTAAAGGAGCCAAAACAGTAGGCTGTAAATGGGTCTACAAAACTAAATATGACTCCAGAGGGAATATAGAAAAGTTTAAGGCGCGACTTGTGGCAAAAGGTTTCACGCAAAGAGAAGGGATTGATTACAATGAGACATTTTCTCCAGTCTCTTGTAAAGATTCCTTTAGGATTATAATGGCACTGGTGGCACATTATGATTTAGAATTACATCAGATGGATGTAAAAACAGCATTTCTAAATGGAGATTTGGAGGAAAAAGTATACATGGCACAACCGAAAGGTTTTGTTGTGAAAGAAAACGATAATATGGGATGCCGTCTAAAAAGATCCATTTATGGATTAAAGCAAGCTTCGAGACAGTGGTACTTGAAGTTTGATGGGACAATAAAGAAATTTGGGTTTCAAGAGAATGTTGAGGACAACTGTATTTATACAAAGTTTAGGAATGGGAGATTCATTTTCCTAATTCTGTATGTAGATGACATTCTACTGGCTAGTAGTGATGTCAGTCTATTGCAGGAAACAAAGAAATTCTTGTCCTCAAACTTTGACATGAAAGACCTCGGTGAGGCTTCATATGTTTTGGGCATAGAGATTCACCGAGATAGAACGAAGTATGCATTGGGACTTTCTCAAAAGGCATATATAGAAAAGGTGCTGAAGAAATTCAACATGTACAGATGCAGTGCTACACCTGCTCCTATAGTCAAAGGAGAAAAGTATGGGACATGGCAATGTCCCAGAAATCAGTACGAGCTCAACGAAATGAAAACAAAGCCATATGCGTCAGCTGTGGGAAGCCTACAGTATGCGCAAGTGTGCACACGCCCTGACTTGGCATTTGTCACCGGGTTACTTGGCAGATTTCAGAGTAATCCAGGCCCAGAGCACTGGAAATTAGTAAAGAAAGTTTTGCGTTATTTACAAGGTACAAAAGGCCTCATGCTGTCTTACAGAAGATCAGAATCACTCCAGATAGTGGGGTATTCTGATTCTGATTTTGCAAAAGATAATACAAAGTCAACATCGGGATACGTGTTCACCCTTGCAGGAGGAGCTATTTCATGGAAAAGCTCAAAACAGACTATCACTGCAGGGTCTACGATGTATGCCGAGTTTATAGCATGCTATGAGGCCACGGGGCAGGTGAACTGGCTAAAGAAGTTCATACCCGGTTTAAAGGTGGTTGACAGTATTGAGAAACCACTAAAGTTATACTGCGATAACGAACCCGCAGTAATGTACGCTCACAACAATCAGTCAAGTGGTGCTGCCAAACACATTGACATAAAGTACTATGTTGTGAAGGACAAAGTCCGGGATCAAACAATCAGTCTCGAGCACATTAGAACAGAAAGAATGCTCGCGGATCCGCTCACGAAAGGTCTACCACCCAACGTGTTCAAGGAACATGTAGCCGGCATGGGTTTAAGGGAAGCCTTATGAATCCTGGACTATAGGGCCCAAAAGTTAAGGTATCTGTTTCTGAATGGAGACGTGTATAGTGGCTGTTAAATCCATCGGTGATTAACCGTGACGATGAAACATGCTCTATTTACAAATCTATGATGAAATAGAAAAAGCTAAAAGAAATAGTGAGATCAAGGGGGAGAATGTTAGATAGATCTCCCACCGTCGGGCCCAACGGCCAAACGGACCTTGACCGCGCCCTGATCGGGGGCGCCCAGCCCATTGGCTGGTGGGCCCCCGTCACCCTGCGCCATATTAATAGGGGTGGAGGCCGGGGCGGCACACGACACGAGGTTCGTCGCCGCCGCCAGCTCCACCCGAAAATCCCTAACCCTAATCCGATCCGAGAGGGGCGCAGCAAGTGACGGGAAGCCACCAGCCGCTGCCGACTCTTCCCCGATGGCCGGCGTCTCTTCATCCTCCAACGCCTCAAGCGGTCGGTACCTTTAAACCCTAGTTTTGATTCCAAAACTCACATACAGGAGAATTTCCGCCGATCTAAACCTAGGTGATCCGCAATAGAGTCTAACACTGGCAGCGATGCCAGGATCGTGTCGACGTCGCGGAGGACCACCGTGGAGGGCGCGGACGGGCGACATGCGTGGCGAAAGGGAAACTGAGACTCGTCGAAGACGACGTGCCTCGATATGATGACGCGCCGTGTTGCCGGGTCGTAGCACCTGTAGCCCCTGTGATCTGCAGGATAACCCAGGAAAATACAGGGAACGGAGCGCGGACATAGCTTGTTCGTCGCGGTCACCGCCTGGTTAGG
Organism: Oryza officinalis; assembly: GCA_008326285.1. Taxonomy (NCBI): domain Eukaryota; kingdom Viridiplantae; phylum Streptophyta; class Magnoliopsida; order Poales; family Poaceae; genus Oryza; species Oryza officinalis. The sequence continues at coordinate 46,673,897 of BDMV01000002.1, read as the reverse complement.
GAAACATAGACTGTCGAAGACGCGCAAGTGATCATATGTGGGAGGGTTGCCGAAAAGGAGTTGATGTGGCGTTGTTGTGCCGGTGGCGCGGCATGGCCGGATGTTGATCGATGGGTGGCGGTGGCCAGAGCCTCGGCCCAGAACTGTGGTGGCGCGGATGCGTGCAAAAGCATGGTGCGCACGCTGTCGTTGAGAGTGCGCAGGGTGCGCTCGGCTTTGCCATTTTGAGCCGAGGTGTATGGACAGGAGAGGCGGAACGCCATCCCATGCACCTGAAGATAGCGGCGCATGGTGTAGTTATCAAATTCGCGGCCATTATCAGTTTGCAAGGCGACAATGGGTAATCTGAATTGGGTATGAACGTATGAACAAAAATTCAGAAATATGGGAACGACAGCAACTTCGTTGAGTAATGGGAAGGACCAAACATAATGAGTGTAGTCATCTATAAGAACCAAATAAAATTTGTATCCAGAGATGCTAGGGACAGGAGAGGTCCAAACATCGGAATGCACTAATTGGAAAGGGAAATAACTAATGGATTCAGGTGAAGAAAAGGGGAGGCGAACGTGTTTGCCTAATTGGCAAGCAGTGCAAACATGATCGGTGGACTTGATGCAGGTGAAGTCGAAGTTGCACAGCGCTGTGGCCAATTGATCATGCCCCGGATGCCCCAGCCGTTGGTGCCAAAGGTCGGCTGAGGCGGAGGAGGCATGAAGAGCATGATGTTGTGGTGGCCGCAGTGGGTAGAGATCGCCTTGACTGTCACATCGGAGCTTCTCCTGACGGGTGTGCAGGTCCTTGATGGAGAAACCATGAGGATCAAATTCAACCGAAACATTGTTATCACGGGTTAGAGATCGGACAGAGATCAAATTCTTGATTAAAGAAGGAGTAATGAGTACATTGTTGAGGGATAGAGGAGTGGAGGAGGTGGGAATGGAGGATGCAGCGAGGTGGGTGATGGGCATGCGAGCGCCATTGCCTACCGTGACAGAGGAGGAAGGGAAGAGAGGGCACAGATGATGGAGAGTACCAGTACCAAAGAGTAAAAGGACTTTAATGTCGCCTAGAGGAGGGTGAATAGGCGTTCCTAAAAATTATCATAACTTCATAGCATATTAGAAAGATGAGAATTTTCGGTTCAAATCAGAACTTCCGATATGAGATTGAAAGTTTCGGTCTCAACCGAAAAGTTCGGCGGATAACGGAATAAAACACTAGCTATGAAATTGTAGCTCGAACAAACAAAATGTAAATGAATCAAAAAGTGACAAACAAGATATCTAAGCAAGATATTAGGTCACCAACTATATCACTTAAGCATACAAGTAGATCGGGTTAAAACAAGCGAACCAAGAATTTTCGGAATTTTCGAAAATGATTTTCGGAAGTTCCGAAAATAGCAGAGTAAGCGCAATTTAAAGTAAACTCTAGATCTAGTTGCCTACAACAAGAAAATGCTAGCACAAACAGCAAATAGACCTATAGCGGCACAAACAAGCAAAGCTAGAGGAGTGAGAAAAATAATAAAACCAAGAGGGGAGACACGTGATTTGTTTCCCGAAGTTCGGATCCACGGATCCTACGTCTCCGTTGAGGGGCCACAAAGGCCGGGTCTATTTCAACCCTTTCCTCATGAGGTTGCACAAATGCACTCCTCGATTTCACTCTTGATTTCTTTCCTTGCGGAGGCAAAATCGAAGCCTTCACAAACTTTCTGAGGCACACCACAACCTTAGGTGCTCACCGGCGACGCCTAGCCGTCTAGGAAACCTTAGTCCCCAAGAGTAACAAACACAATCGAAGATTTGCTTGCTATGAACTCTAGTGCTCAAAGTATGGAGTGAAGCTCACTAGCTCTCAACTTCTCAATCTCTCAATCCAACTCTCTTTCCTTCTCAAATCCCTCTCACAAAGAGGCACCACAAAGGTGGGGAAATGAAGAAGGCTATTTGGCTTTGGATGTATCTAGTAATGCCCAAGAACAGCAGCCACTCAAAGGAGGGGTGGAGGAGTTTATATATCCGAGTCTCTCAAAACTAGCCGTTGGAGACCAAGATCCGTTTTTCGGAACTTTCGAAAATCATTTTCGGAACTTTCGAAAATCAACAGAAGGCAATCTCAGTTTCGCAGGCATTTTCGGAATTTCCGAAAGCATTTTCGGAACTTCCAAAAATACCAGGAAAAACGGCCATAACTTTTTGCTCGAAAGTCCGTTTTTGATGAACTTGGACTCTATGAAAAGCTCACTCAGAGAACTACCCAACTCAATCGAAAGTAAGGTCTAAAACCACTCAAGGGATAGATTAAAACTTAAGTTTCTCTCAAGGTAGCACTAGGATAGGTCACTTTGAGCACCGAGACATACACAAACATATCGACGTTGCATCCCTCTTAATAGTACGGCATTCCTATACTCAAAAGTAAATAGGAAGAGAATTATACCAATAGGAATGCCTTGTTTTCATCTTTCTTTCTTTGTCTTTAAGGGATGCCAACATCAAAACCATTTCACCATATATTCTTCAAATGATCGATGTGGTTACTTGTAGCTTCAAATGGTCTCGCACGGTCCATCATGACAAAGCCGTCACTCGCCCTTCACCACCGGATTTGGTTCTTCGGTGCCAAGCCTCTTGCTTGCCCTTCACCACCGCATGGTCCATCGCGACCGAGCATCGCTTGCCTTTCACCGTCTTGCCATAGTAGCCACTTTGTATTTCACATCTTCAATATCTTCACTTTGTCATCCTTGGTATCTTTAGGTGTAATGATATAACTTGAGCATGAACACCTTTGCAATCATTGGGACCTATTTCTCTCATTCAACTCAATGAAATTATTAGTCCCAATGATCCGGTTGTCAACCTCCACATGTTGACCAACCGATCGCATATATAAAATGATATGAATAAGTGATGAGTATTAATCAACACCACAAGTGTCCTATACTCAAATATATGCTCAAATGTAAAGATCCCAATTAAATAAAAGTGAATAAGTTGGATCAAGTACATGCATAACTAAGGTATAGGATTTGCTCCCCTAAATGTATGCATACAAAATATTTTGTGTGAAGCAAAAGTATGCATAAGTAGAGATAAAATATTGGGAGCTTACCTTATACAAGAATAGAAGGTATTGATCATATGTAAACATTAAGATAGAAGCATACCTTCATCATCACCATATTCTCAATGTGAAGAGACTAAACAAGATATAGCTTAAACAAAACATTAGTCTCAAATACATATGTTACTCATATGAAAATATTATATATGAATATATGAATATGTGTATATGGAGAGAAAGAGCGATACATATAGCTTGATCTCCACGCATTTCATCCTTGTGATTTAGGTCCACCATCAATGAACGTTTCTATCTCAACACATATGAAATCCGGGAATCACCTCCAACACATTCCACTTTCATATCCACATGAGACTAGGCAAAGAAATGCTTACAAAACATTAGTATCATATAATTAGATTTGTCATTAATCACCAAAACCAAATTAATAGCACTTAACTTTCAAAGACCATATGGGAAGACGCGCCGGTGTCCAGGAACCAGTCGGAGCCGCTGGTGCCCGCGGGAGGAACGCCAGCGTTGGCGAGCGCGGCGAGCACGGCGTTCTGCTCGGCAGGCGCGGTCGCGTAGTGGGGCGCCTGGCCGTAGCCGTTGGGCAAGCCGGTTGGTGGGCACCCGGCGTAGAAGGCCTGCTGAGGAGGTGTACCGGGCCGTGGGCCGAGGACGCCTGCGGCAGGGGGACGGAAGGGTATGGGCCACACCTGGACCATGCCCTGCCATGGGTTGTACCCCGCGGCCCACGGTGTGTTGGGGAAGGCAGCAGGCCGGGGCGTTGGGGTAGAGCCGTGGCCACGCCCGCGACCGCGGCGTCGGTTGCGGTTGCCGCTGGGTGGAGGGCCGAAGCCGCCATGGGTGTGGCCGGCTGGTGCAAGAGCTGGCGGAGGAGGTGTACTGCTTGACGAGGACCCGCCAGCGGAGGGTGGCACGCGGCCGCCCTGGGCGACCATAGCCTGCTGCACCGCCATCTTGCCGTGTTGGGTGGCGTAGAGTTCCTCCAGCAGGAGGAATGAGCGAGCGAAGAGGAAGTTGTGAGGAGGCTGCGTGGAGGTGATGGTGGCGATGCAGTGGCGGAACTTGTCATTGATGCCGCGCAGCATGTTGAGGACCTGGGACCGATCGGAGACCGGCTGGCCGAGGTCGCCGAGGGCGTCGGCAAGCTCCTTTAGCTTGGCGGTGTAGTCGGTGATGCTGAGGTCGTCCTGGTACAGATTCCAGTATTCGGCCTCTAGGTATACGGCGCGGTGGAGCTGATGGTCGCGGAACTGGTTGACGATGGCGCTCCAGATCGTGAAGGCGGAGGCGCCGGGGACGCGGACAATGTGCAGGACGTCGCGTGACATGGTGTTGAAGAGCCAGTTCACGAGGCACTGGTCCTTCATCATCCACTCCGGATCGGCAAGTTGCGCGGCGGTAGGGGCGGCGTGAATGTGGGGGAGAAGACCGAACTTCCCGATGACGGAGTCGAGGAAGCAGCACCACTCTTGGTAGTTAGGGTGGACGATGTCAAGAACCACTGGCACATGGGACTTGATGTTCACCATCATGAGGGCAGCGGCTGCTGGAGGTTGAGGACGGGGTAGTGGGGGTGGTGCGTCGCCACCGGATGGGGCGGTGAAGGAGACAGACGAGGAGGTGGGAGAGCCATGGACGGAGGACTCAAACGCGAACAGCGGGTTGTCGTTCATGGCGAGCAGCGGAGGAGGGAGAGGAGCGATGGTTTGCAGGGGATCAAACTGAGCTAACTGATACCATGAAGAAGAATAGACTCGGGCCACACTTTGCATTGATTCACTGGCATGAACATTTATACAACAAGCGAGCTCAGCTCGTGGTCTCTCAGATCCTACATACAAGGGAGACTAGGCCGGCTCTGCCGCACGACGTGCGCATGCACATCGTGGGCGCGCTCTGCGCGCATGCAGCGGCGCGCTCCGCGCGACTGCGCCTTATGGCCGTTCGCTGGCGGCTGGCAGGCTTCCGTTATCAGTACTGTCCTCTATGGTTTGTACGATTGGTTTCGAGTGATTTACTGTACTTAATTATCCACTGTTTCCTCTATTTACAAATATAAAAAAATTTTAAAGTCTTAAAATAGATTAAGAATGAAGAGAAAAGATCATAATGTTTCTTATTAAACGAGAGGTGGGAGTATGGTTATAGTTAAGATTGGGTGATAATTAAATGAGGGTGGTTTGGTGGGGGAGTACTAGCTAGGCTAAAAGTTCTTATACAATATTTGTGGATAAATTTTAATCGTTATATTTGTGATTGGTGGGTAATAAGTTTGGCACTAAGAACATTCTAGAAGCGCCTCTTTTTATTTTTTTTAAGGAACAAAACAAACTAAATGATTACCAATGGCTCTGTTCGTCAGCCAGCCATACAAGCTGCAGCCGCTGCATCACAAATTCGTTGCAAGCTACAACAAATTTTTACACTCGCGCGCGCGCGCACACATGTATGTATGTATGTGTATGAATGACACACACATCACGATAGTGCTAGAGGGTCGTAGCTCCAAACACACCAAACCCAAGTCTCCTTAAGAGATAACAGACGAAACAAAACCGTCAGAATTAACAAAATATTGTTATGACTATTTTATCCTTACGACCATCATCAGGTATGTGTCGACAGGAATAACATGTGAGGAATGCGAGGTTTCTTTCACAATGGAAGGTCGTTAGAAGTTAGGACACCAATCCTGACAGTAACTGACCACGAGATACACCATGCTAACAGCGGCCTTGTTGGTGAGCCAATAGGATCAATCGTCAGGACTAGAAATGCTTGATGTGTCTAGCCTTTATTATTTGTATCACATTCTACCCTAATGGGATGTATTTGGTTTGAGGGTAAGGTCAGACGGGACAGGACGATGATGGTTTTAGGGACAGGGTGTACAACTATCCCATCCTTAATTGCAAATTTAAGAATAATTAAACTAAGATGTAAATATGTGACTCAATGATTATTACTCGATATGTTTTACCGAATTCCCTAATAATCATAGTAATTGAAATTAAGACTCCAAACTGAGTACAGCTATATATTTATTAATTTCAAATCATAAAATTGTTTGATTACGAAAAAGAAAAGTTAAGGCTCCAAGTAAAATTTCATGACTTATAAATTATTAAACAAATACTAAGTAATAAGTAATAAAAATATAGTATCTTACACTAACTATGACTATCACTAGTACAGAATTTCTTATCTGTGACGGTTTTTCTCGTGTTGGGAGCTTGCGGACTGTCATAGCGTCGTCATCTCTAACGGCTGAAATAAACACCAACAAAGATATACTCGTACAGACATTATCCATATGTATGTATTTCGAGTCCGTCACCGATGGGACCTATCAGTGACGGGCTTATTTTTAGGCCTGACAAAGATTATCTTTGTAACCTTTGTCAGGCCCTAAACCTACACCGTATCATCGGTGACGGGCTCGAATTGAGGCCCGATAAAGATAATATTTAGGTCCATCATGGTTGTCATCGATGACGAGCGCAAACTTAGGCCCGATAAAGATAACTGCAAAACCCGTCACCAATGTGGTTTGACCACATGAAGACTAGGGTTCTTTCACTCTCAGATCTACACACTCCTCTTAGAACTACACATACTTTATGTAAAATTTTCTAAGTTTCCTAGACGCCGCCGCTAGGCTACCGAAAAATTTTGCTGCCACCGCCAACGAAAACCCTAGCGCCGCCTCCTCCTCCTTCTTTTCGTGCCACTCGCCTCCTCCTCCTTTTTTTCCTTTGTGTTTCGTCGTTGTCTTCTGGGTGGGCCGTCGCGTCGTCGTCTTCGGGACTCATCACCGGGAACCGCCGTCGCGCGTCAAGACTCGTCATCGGGAACCAGCCACCTCGTCGTCTCCTGGTCACCTCCAACCGTGCCGCCGCATTGGGGACTGCCATCGCGTCCTCGTTGTCTCCCGCCATCTCCTCGCGTCCTTGCCGTCTCCACCACCTCCTCCTCGTCTCCGCGATCGTGCCAGGACGAAGCTCTTCGGCCGCCACCTCGTCGTGCTCACCTCCGAGCTCCACCGTCCTCCTCTCCAACAGTACGCCTTTTTTATCTCGGTCTTCAGCTCCTCTCCCCCCAAAGAACTTGTGAAATGCCTGTGTATGAATGCCGATGATGATGCCTAGTCTGTGTGTGGATGCCTGTGTATGAATAGGATGTTCAATTTTTTATGATGCCTCAAAATTTGGGATGTTCTAATGAAAATTGGAATTTGGGATGTTGAATGATATAGCAACAGTAACAGTGCTCATCTGTTTATTCTTATATAGAACAGAAATTGGGATGAAATTTGCATGTTCTTTTTGGGATGTTGAGATGTTATAATGCATGTAAGTATTTATGTATGTATTTAGTGAATTATATTTGAGATGAACTTGTGATGTTCATGTATGATGTTTATGTGTGATGGGACCTAGTAATATGTGGATATATGTCGAATGTAGGGTATTTTAGTTAATTTAGATGAATTCTAGTGAAAATTATATTTAGATAAGTGAATTTAGTGAATTATTTGGGTTTGTGATGTTTATGTGTGATGTGTGATGAGACTTAGTGAATTTAGATGGGCTTGTGATGGGACTGATTGAATTTTAGGCATTTTAGGGTACTTAGTGAATGAGGTTACTGGGAAAGGGAATATATATATATGCTTCTATCATTTTACAACGGACATAGCTAGCAAAGGCCTGAGGCTAGCCAAAAAATAAAATTTATTTTTTGGGGTTAAATACTCATCCGTGACGGGTTTAAGTTTAAACCCAATTGAGATGAGCTTATCCGTGACGGGCTTAAGTTTAAGCCCGATTGAGATGAGTCATCTATAACGGGCCCTAGTTTGACTCATCTATTGGTCAAACCTATCGGTGATGAGATTTAATTTTGGCCCGATAAAGATAACTGTCATCCGTGACGGCAAAATACCCGATACAAATGACTTCTCATATCAGTGACCTTTGGTTCGTGACGGGACCCCTTCCCGAAACACATGAGGCTTGCCGTCCGATTAAGATGAGCTATTTCATGCTTGTGTATGTAAATTCATTGTTTCAGAGTTATTAAATGAAGAAAAAACATAAAAAATAAACATATTTGAATGGTCTATATATATAATACAAGCCAGTGCATATTAGTAAACGTTTATTTTGGGTTTTGGAAATATTAATATGAATAGTAAAATACACCAACAGTACCCTAACTCGTGAGGTGATATAACTTACCTCACTTATCTTGTGAGGTAGTAGTTATCTGATCTCGAGGATGCAAATATCATTAAATACATGTCGTGTGGTTGTTTGATGCCAAGTTGATGCCATATTTACCTAATACGATGTGCTCGAGAGTAACATGGGCAAGGTAACTTTAGGCACTTAAGAAAAGGAATAAAAAGATGCAAATTAACCCTCTTATACTACGTTCGGCAGCTTAAGTTTTCAACACCAAATCATTCTTTTTCCGCACACACGCTTTCCAAACTGCTAAATGGTATATTTTTTACAAAAAAATTCTATAGAAAAATTGCTTTAAAAATCATATTAATCTATTTTTTAAAAAAAGCTAATACTTAATTAATCATATATTAATGAGTCGTTCTGTTTTACGTGTGTGTGAGATTAGCTCTCAACTAAAGCTGCTGAACGCAGCCTATATGTTTTGCGCTTTGTTCTTTATGAGGGCTTTGTTAAAAAGAAGTATTACATTGTGCGTGTCTATGTTAAAAGAGACCGACATGGCGTTCGACTTGGCATTTTGGCAACGAACAGCCCATGTAACATGCGTCAATGAGATTCGCATCCTGAAAGATGAGTGACTTATTTAAGTAATTAATTTTAAGACGAGGAACTAAATTACATCCACCACACAAATTAATTATGGTATCATGGTGTATTTTATTTATTCTAGAGTTTGGAATTGTTTGTGATAGTAAATAAATTTGCATGTGAGTATGTGTGTATCCCATTTTGGAACCAATTACAAAAATATAGAAAATTTTAAAGTTGTTCGATAGTCGTTATTTACAATTGAAAGTGTTTTTTCATAGCCCATGCGAATGTATGGGTTAACTACTACTCCCTCTATTTCATATCATAAGACATTTAGGTTTATTTTATTTTTTTTTTTAAGTTTGACCAAGTCTGAAAAACATAGTAGCATCTACAACACAAAACTAGTTTTTAGTAAATCCACCATTGAATATATTTTCATAGTATATTTATTTTGTGTTAAAATATTGCTAATATTTTAAATAAGCTTTTTCAAACTATTCAAGTGTGACTTACGACAAACTCAAAACGATATTGATTCTAGAGATGTAGTACCAAAAGCTAGGGTATTAATAGTACTCCCTCCGTTTCATATGTGATATATATTCTAGTTTTGTCCTAAGTCAACTATTTTTATCTTTGACTATTAATCCCTAAAATTCCATATAGTTTAACAACATACAAGTATATATTATAAAACTATTTACTATAAAAGTATTTTCATGGTGAATCGAAAACTAAAAGCATAAATAAATCATATAACGATGTTAAACTTCTCACAAATTTGGTACGCGCATAGCTGTAGTCATGCATATGCACACATATGTACAAACACAGCAAACAAGCTAGCACAAACAGAAGTACATCTCTGAAGCTGCAAACCAAAGCTTTATTAGAAGTTGGCACCGGCACACAAGCTAGCACCGGCCCTTACAACAAATGCGCACGTACGGATGGCGGGAATAAGAGTACAAAGAAGACAAAGGAGAGTACAGAGAGAATCCAAACTGATACGTACAAACAGCCCCGCGTGCACGATCGATCATGCGTTTCGTTGCATGCAAAGTACGTAGCAAATAAACAGAGCAGCAAGCAAATCAAACCACAAACCAAACCATGCGTCGTCAAAGCCAATTAATCATCGTAGGAACCCATGCATTGCATGCACGCTTAGCACTTGAAGCCGGTGGGCACGGTCTTGCCACAGTAGTTGAGGATGAGGCTGAGGTCGATGGGGAGGTTGAGGTTGATGCCGAGGATGTTGCCCTTGATGGCCGTGCACAGGCACACCGCCGCCTCGAGGTCGACGAGCCCCTCCAGCAGCGGGCAGCACGGCTCCGCCGGCGGCACGCCCACCTTGGCCTTGATCAGGCCCAGCACGTTGGCGCACACGCCCAGCTTCAGCGCGTCACGGGGGCACCTCCCGAACGCCGACGGCGTCGGCGTCGGCGTCGACGGTGTCGGGGTCGACGGCGTCGGCGTCGGGCACGACGGGCTGCCGCCGCAGGCGCTTGCCACCCCGAGCACGACGAGGTTCACGGCCAGGAACAGCGCGAACGCCTTGGACGCCATTGCTACTCGAGATCGATTGATCACAAGTGCAGCTAATCACTGGCTAGCTAATTAAGAGCTCTTGATCAGCTAGAGATGATTAGGCTGCTTGAGATGGTTTTGATCATGGGATTAGGGGGTATTTATAGTCGAGCCCCAGGATTAATTAATCGACCGTTAGAGCTCATGTAAACCCTGCCATCATGTGGCATATATACGAGGGCGATCTGGATTGGCTGGCAGGACACCTGCCCTAGCTAGCTAGCCCGTAGATTAATTAACAAAGCGTACGTACATCTACGCTGATAATGTGTTAAATCATCGGCCGAATATTTGGTTAGCTGTGAAGCACTCGATCCCGCAAGTGACCAAGATTGCTGCACATATATATCGCCATATCGGCGGGCACACGACACACCGCGGGCTTGTTTCCTTCTGATAATTGGGTGTTATTTTAGCTCGCGATCTTGGCCTATCGGGCGTCGCTTCGCGCGGTGCAGCGTGACTGCGTGAGCAAGTTGGTGATTTCTTTTGCCGTTTAAGAATGTTGCTCCGTGATCACAAGAGGACATCACATGAACCGAGACCGGAGGAATATCGGGGCATGGTGGGTGTCCCAGTCCAACGGGCAAGAAGATTCTAAGCTTACCTGGGTTTGTTTTCACGTACGCGAAGGACAGAGGAAGATGCCACGGGCAGCGTGGCTTCCTGCCGGCCCGGCAACTTTGAGCTACGATACACTAGGTACGTCTCTTAGATAGTATGGTAGACTAGGTAGGTCCGTGGACAACTGCCAGCCCATGGGCGCCTGGGGTTCTTCTTGGGCCAACAGAAACAGAGGTTGCGTCGAACAGGGAAGCCACTGAAGACATTAGGGCGATGCGAAGCCTGAAAATCCTCCTCTTCTTTTTTGTTGAACGAAAAAAATCCTCCTCTTCCCAAACAGGCTAGATTCTCACTTAAATTTTAAGAATCAGTATTCATAAAAGCTAAAAAAAAACTTTCCCATATTCTCATTAACCAGTATGTTAGTTGATTGCTTGCCAGTGGTTTCTTATAACCTTCAACTCCACCAAATAGCTTCTTTTGTGCGTTCGCAACAGGGCTATAGCTATAGAATCTAGAAATCCCATTTTATTGTTTTAGATTCTTAGTAGCTGGTTGCGCACCTACAAAATTTAGAAAAGCTAATGTTAACGGGGTCCTAGCTACAGAATCTAGAAAAGTTAGAAGCCAGGAAACTCATTTTTCTTTTCCAAATTCTCACTAGTTATAGTTGGTTGCTTACAAAATGATTCTTACAATCTCCAAATTCCCCCCAAAAGACCTTTGTTCGGGTAAATATATGTAAAACCGTGACTAAAGTTGTCAAAATTCAAATGAAAAAAATTACACATATAAATGAGATGATGGTACACAACCATGTAAAAATCTTGTCCAAACTTGATTTTGTTTGTGAGATAGGTTCAAAATTTGTCATTTTTATATAAGTCAAATTTGGACACGTTTTTTTACATGGTTGTGTAACATCATCTCATCTATATTTGTTTTTTTTTTTAACTTAGATGACTTTTTAGTGCGGATTTACATAAGTTTTTACCTAAGTTTACTTTATACCACACATTTACCCCCCTTTGTTCTGGTGGTTGGAGGCCCTGGTGGTTCCTGCTGACCTAACTGATTGTTCTATACTGAGATTAATAATAAGTTTCTTGGTCACTGTGTGTGTTTGGAGAACTTTTGATTAATATTTGCATTTCAAGCTTTTGGGTGAACAATGACCAAGAGCAGAGGATCACAATAACTGGCATGTTACTACAATATGTAATCTCATCCGCTGAATTTGGAACCGGGTCCCATGGGAAAGGATTCTGAAACTCACCCAGGTACAATTTACACTCAACCGCATTTTACAAGCGAACGTGTGTGTATAATGCAGAACTATAGGTTTATTATATATGAACAATTCAGAGAAAGAACACCTATTTTTCTATCTACAATGAGTGATTCTCTCCCATTCTTTAAGAGGTATATTATACTTCTCAAGAACGAAAGACAACCTCCTATAATGAAGAATATATTTCTACCAAGAGAAACAAAAAGAACTGATCAGCCAGAGGGACAAAATTCTGCAAAACGGTGCGTATGTTTTGCAGCTATTCTGGCTAAACATTGCTTCCAGCCATTAAGTATCCAATGAAGATGAAGAACGCGAAGACAAAAAGCACAAACAGAGCTGTGAAACCCCCATAGGATGATGACCTTTTCTTCTTAAGAAGATCCTGAAATAGATCAACTTGGTACGATTAGATATCAGAAATCAATCAATCAAACACAGAAGTGGTAAACATAGTTTATATAAAGAAAAAAATAAGTATCTTCTATAGAACTTTTTTTTTCAAGACTCCCCAAGTTTCCTGCTGTATTTATCTGTATATATTCACTATGTCGAAATCTACAATGATTGTCCGCCTCATCAGGATGGTAAAGCATATAGTTTCATTTATTTTCTTAATAAGAGATTAAGTAAACAGCTGCCCAGTCTTGCTTCTCTTTTCTTTTGGTTGATCTGGTGCTTTTGCACGCAGCTGTTGTAAATTTTCTCTCCTGCTTAATAAAAAGGTGCGCAATTCTTTGAAAAATTCCCTAAAATGGGTTAAGTAAAAAAGAACCGAAAGGCAGCAATGTCTCGTAAGAAATATCATGGTATGAACCTCAATAAAGGTAGCAAGAAAAAATAATTTCATATGAATCACTCAAATATTCCATTATGAATTGAAGCAAATTAAACAGTCAGTTCCTTTTTTAACATGGTAAGCATCAATTTTATCCAAATTCTTATCTGAAGAAAGCCCATACCAGTTCTTGTTGAAGCTTCAGGTTTTCATCTACATATTTACTCAATACAGCTTTGGTCAAAGAGACGCCCTAAAGAACCACGAAACAATCAAGAATGTTAGCAATGCAATTAAACTGCTGGGTATTAGATGTTTAGTATAGTACAAGAATTTCTAAATTTCCAAACGCCATGGACCAAGAAAAATAGGTATAGTACAGATTATACGAGTGTAAAAATTGAAACAAAAAAAAACAAAATGTTCTTTTAGATATCATTCTGCTATACTGAACACATTAACAACTACTACGTGTTTATGATCTCTAATGTCTAGTTCAATAGTAAGCTCTAAGGAATATTCTGCCAACGAGCAATGCTTAAAGATAATAACCTCGTCATGTGAAGCTTGCAATCCAGATGTATATCCCTTCCTTGATGCCTGAACAAACAAATAAATGATCATTAGGAACAAGCATCTCATCATTGATATTTTGATATAAACAACAATGTCAGTACTAACAGCATCGAACGTAGATGGCATTTGCATTTCATGGTCCACGTCTGAATCAAGGGAATCAATCTCATCCTCTTCTTCCTCTGGCACAGGGGAGGGAGGATTGGCAGGGATGTAGACCACCCTCAGCTTGAACTCCTCGACCACATTACCTGCCTCTTTACTGAACTACAAATCACAACATTTAACATTTAGTATATTACTCACAAATCAATCAGCATGTATGAACTCGATTGAGACTGCAGGATTTTACCATGTCACTGTGAATGTCCTTCTGCGTTGTGCCATCCTCTACCACGACGCTTTGTATGAGAAACTTGTCCTTGCAGTGGTAATCCGCAGGGATCTCCTTCGGCGGTTGCATAGATACTGCAACGATTTTTCAGAGCAAGAACAGCAATGCGTTTATAAACACGATGAACTGATCAGTTGGGCAATGTACAGCAGCAGAGGAAGCAAGACGAACTTGTGATTCCGCAAGACCCTCTGGGCAGAACGATTCCGGTGGTTGGCCTCACCGAGTACTTCCTAGGGTTCGTCGTTTTCACCTGTAGATCGAGCAACCAGTACCCAAGAAATTCAGACATTCAGTCAACTCAACCTAATCAGGTTACAGCAACTCTGAAAAAAAAACTGTCAACTTGTGTTCACCTTGAAGGCTACATGATGATCGGTCTTGTTCGTGAGCTCCAGGATGCCCGAAGTCTGCCTCTTGAGCTCGACTGCTCATCAGAGCATCGAAACAGAGACGATCTGAATCAGTCCTAAAAAATCAAGAAACAGCAAGAACAACAAAGGACAGGTCGTCAAAGCACTCACATGGTATCTTCAGCTCGGAAGGGTAGATTCGAAGCAGCGTGTTACTCATGGCGCCGACCAACCAAGAACGAGAGGATCGAGGCAAACGAGATTAAAAACCGACGCCCTCTTTCCCCCTTCTCGATCTCGCGAGGAACAGGAAGCTGAAAGATCCAAGAAAACGGAGAGGTGGTCGGCGGCGTGCGCGGGCGTTTCCTCCTCCAGGAAGCAAGGCATCAACGACAAGCAAACCCGCTATCAGGATTGATTCAATCTTGAACTAAAAGAAGCGAAACGGAACAGGAGATTGATTTCTTGGGAGGTTGGAATTCGGGTTGGAATAAACTACTACTACTAAGGATTAGGCGATTGGTTAGGGATTGGGAGTTTTGAGTCGTGGGCAATCTGGGCTGCTGCTGCTGCTAGCTTTCCGTTTCATCTCTTGCGCGCGCTGTTCGGTTGGTTGGTTGATTGGTAGTTGGCCTCGCCTCGCCTCGCGTCGCGCGGTCGCGCCAGAGCCAGTTGGGATTGGCTGGATACGCCGCCCACGTCGCCTGGGAAAAATATCCTAACTCCTTTTGCTTTCCGTTTACCTGTTCTTTTCTTTTTGGTTATATATCTCTGACTCAGCGTCGAAACGTCAAACTCTTCTTGCCATCCTTACCAGAATAACAGTACCTTCGCATCCCAAATTTGGGAAAATTTTAGTTTAGAATTTACTCTTATATACGCTTAAATTTGAGTTTTAGCTTATCCGTCCGAAGCACACCGACATGGAACGTGGGTTGTGAGCTGACATGCGCAGAGTATCCAATCCAAATGGAGGAATTATTGATGCTATGATCAAATCTACACCGAAAGCTATCAAATCGTGTGGGCTCATGGCGTACCAGCTTGTTACACATTTTCTGAACACCGTGGCCAGTCACCAGCTTGTTTCCCACATTGTTTGATTGGCAATCTACATAACATAACTAAATGCTAAAATCACTGCTACATCGAAAGGTTAGTATTTGTCTCTAGTTTAAATCCACAAAACATACTTCTATGTTGAAATTCAAAGGGCAAGAGAACACCCATTTCCTACAGAAAACAGAAGCCTTTTAGTCTACTTGCGCTTGTGAGGCTATGAGCTGCCAGATAACCAGATAAGCATTCAGGATATTTATTTGGAGCTACGCAACGATAGGTCACTGTTCAGATCCAAAGCTTCCACGCAAGAAACAACCTTCTTTTCAGCTTTTGCTAGTCCATCTCCCACTTTTGTCATCGATGTGTCACGGTCCAACAACACCAGGATATGAACAGGGACAGCAGGCACACTCGCATCTTGCATTCTCCCAGGTCGTGCAGCCAAATATTCCAAATTTCATCCAGCAATGGGGCCACTGGCTCCTTTGTTTTCTCATCCAGTATTGTCGTCAGTAATACAGTCTATGTCCTGAATTGACATGATGACATCCCATTCAGACGAATAGTATAGGGTTAAGTTTCTTTCTTACTCAACTTTCAAGCAGTACCTAGTATTGATTATTGATTGCTTTCTGTATGATCTCTCAGTCAGGCCCATAGACCATAATGTCTATCCATGACAACACTGAAAAATAGTACCATACTTGTCTGTTATTTCAGTGCTGATCTAGTCATCTAGAGCAATATGCACATCTCATTGGAACTGGATAAGAGGAGTACTGACCTGAGATTGATGATGAATGATCCGTGTTACTAACATAGAATTCTTGCAGCTGATAACACTTCCCTCTACTGAGTTTATAAATGGTAGATAAATCTGCCATGGAATATCTGGCAATGCTATGCTATTCTATCAAATGCATAGCAACATATACAATGAACAATCCGTCAAGAACACATTTTATATATGAACTCAGCCTTGATGCTCAGATTAACAATGTTAGAATATCACTCTAATCTGCAACAATAAGAAATGATAAGAAATGGAAGAGCACTAATTAACTAATCTACCAATGGAGTATATATAGCAACCATTCTACCAATTAACTGATCTTAGAGAAGAATTGAGGTGATCACTCCTTCGCTGCTTAGCCTAATGCTCAATTCAAGAATTAGGTACAAAATGTATTTGCTAAACTTGAACTGCTCACAAAATTTGCAAATCGCGACAGAAATGCTATAACCAATCGTGCGGGAACAATAGCTAGCACAAAAGGAAGCTGATGCGAGCACACATCGCCCTCAACAACAAATAGCTGAGCCAGGCCTCGAAAACCCCGAGGCAAGCCCCGGCGACGACGTCAAGGACGTAGTGCCGACCAAGAAGCACTCTGGACGCCGACGTGGCGGCCGCCCAGAGGAAGAGCGCTCCGCGGGGGAAGCCGGCGGCGGCGAGGAAGGCGGCGACGAGGAAGGCGCGGGAGGAGTGGCCGCTGGGGAAGGACCAGTGGTCGGCGGCGACGGCCACGTACATGTCCGCGGCGTTGTAGGCCGGGCGCGGGCGGCGGACGATGAGCTTGGCGGCGCCAACGAAGAGGATGTCGAGCACGAGTCCCGCGACGAGGCCGGCGAGGAGAGGGGATACCTTGGAAGAGGTGGTGGTGGAGATCAGGAGGAGGGATATGGGCACGGGGAGCCAGATTCGCCCGTCGCCGGCGACCTCGAGGGCCTTGAGGAGGAGGCGGGGCACCGGGAGGAACAGGGCGTGGAGGCGGAGGGACACGGCCGCGTCCAGATCCCCAACTCCGCCGAGGAGGGGAGACTTCGCCGGCGCCGTCGTCACTTGGGCCTTCCCCGGCGGCGAGGTGGATGCGGGAGCCATGCGCGCCGGCAGACGCGAGCCCCAAGGTGCCCTTGGCTTTATTATCTGTCACTATTTTTCCCTTTTTTTTTCTTGCGTTCGTTTGGATTTCAGGAATCAGGATTGGCAATTTGGCAGGAGTAAGGTGGAATGGATTAATCCGACCGAAACAGAAAACTGCGGAGATCCATGGTTTGGTTTGGGTTAATGGGCCTGTAAGGCTGTATTGTCATATCTTGCGTGACCAGGCCCATGTGTATTCGACTAGTATTTTGTATCCAACCCCTAATTATGGACTTACGTTAGCAAGTCGCAACCAACGAGCCATTTTTTTCCCAGGATCGCAGGTGGCAGTGTGGCAGTGACGGTACACGTTGTTTTTACTACGCTAGGTATAAAAAACAAGACGGGGGACTGGCAAAAACTGCGGTACATCAAAGAAATGAGAGAGAGAGAGAGAGAGAGGAGAGCTACACAGCGGTCCAGGCTCCAACCGTCCAGCCATCCATCCAGCAGCACTTCCACGTTCCATCTGCAAGAAACGGCCAACGCTGCCGCACATTGACGTCTCGACGAGCCAGGACGTGCAGGTCCCTCTGCGCGCGGGATATCGTCATATCGGCCGGCCTCCCCGCGCAGATCGAAGATCGAGGCCGGGCAGGGCGCGGCAACCACCGCCGTGGGCCAAGACTTCGGCACGTCTCCGCACGCACGCGCTGCAGCCGCAGCCGCAGTGTACAACCGCCCGCGTGGGCGTGCCGAGGCTGGGCCGCGTCCCGCCTCGCGTCGAGGTAGCAACTGCCTCGGAATTCTCAGCCTCCTCCGTTCAAATCCCCCTCGAACTTGGCTTGGGCCGGAGTATCTTATAGATTCCGACGCTTGAATTGCATGGCTTCCCTCACTCCTGTCGCTAATCTCTCTTCGTAATCGTAATCCTTTTCTGTTTGACTTTGTTTGAACTTTCAAATTTAAACGTGTATAGAACGGACCAGTGGTGCTCAGGTATACTGGTGCTGAGTAGTTTCGGAGCTTTTTAAAAAAAAACTCGGGTTGTGGTGAATATTCTCGCGCGTCCCCACGTTTCTGTTAGTTTCATATCGGTATCACCATGAGTCCTGGACTATAAAATGTCATGTGTTGTTTTTTTTTTGTTTACTTTCTCACCTCGATCGAGTCCTCGATCGTAGGACTGAATGGAGGCAAGTATGCAGTATGCATGGCTCGTGCGAATTTCGTTTGTGTTAAAAGGTGCGAGAGAGAGCGCGATCCTGCGGACGAAGAGAAAGATCACTTTTCCGCACCTTACTCGTTTGCCTTTGTTCAAACGCGTACACGCTGATCGGCGAACTTGCAGCGCCATTTATTCAAACTTCAAATCATCAAAATCGAAAAGGATAGCTTTTGCCTTCGGCAACAATAACACGGCTAGCTAATTTGAGTCCATCCGTATGTCTTTTACTGATCATGTATGTTGCATATATAAATATATCCACACCTGCAATCATGAGCCGGCCATTTTGCTACTTTTTCAAAGAAGTAACATGCATTTTAAACTCTGTGTAATGTATCTATGTGTCTACTGTCTAGCACGTAGTATGTACTATCCATTATTGTAGATATTTGTGTTTACGGGAAGACTAGCTAGCTAGCTATGCTGGCCAACAATTGGATAAAGACATGTCAACCTTGATCACATGGGTCCTAAACATACGCATACTATCCAGAGAACAGAACAAAATAAAATAACAACTCTGATTAAAAAGAACTCGATCGTAGCTCCAGTAGATCCAATAATCCCGCTCGATCGTGTACCGGACGATCGCCCCGGAATCATATGGCGTCCCTCCAGCCTAACTCGCCAACCTGCGGGCCAAACAGGAGTACGTAGCTAGTACTAGTGGCTACTGGCTAATGCACTCGCGCGCGTGCATTAGACGACGAAACGATATCATCCAATCCACCGAGCGCGCGGGCAAGCAACGACGACAGCGCGCGCGCACCGCGCAGACGAGCGAGCGATCGGTGCCATCTCGATCGATCTCGCGCGCTTGCCGTTGCGGAACGTTTTTTGGGGAAGAGACGAGACGAGGAGGCAGTCAGGCGGTTTACGCGACGCGGCTGACGTGCACAGCAGCGCAACGGCTGCGCATGCCACTGGACCTGTATGCGTACGTGGAATCTCGCGATCGGGACGGCTGCTTCGCCGGCCTATGTTGCGTGTGTGGCAGTGTGAGCGTTGGAAGGAGGGAGAGTGCGATGGGCATGGGTGACACGGTTGTGTGTGCCTGCCTTGTGTGTTCAGTATATGGAGGAAAGATCCAAGGGGAAGACGATGAATTGTTCAGATTTCGGTTCATTGTACTGTGTACGTGATGGGAACAACCTAACAGGCTTGATGACATGGTGTGTTTTTAATTTTTTTTTATGCACGACAATTGTCGTATGATCGTATCTCGTATTTAAAGCCGAAATGTTCTGAGTGGGATTTTCATTTAATTTGCAACCAAACGACAATTAGTGCAGCATTTAACTACCACGTACTGTACTAGTGAGATTGAAGTTCTTTTTATTGAGCAGCAATATTTGTCATTAGGGTCTTTAAAAACACTCCTTTTGGTCATCTTTTTAATTTTGACGCCGGCCGGGACACATTAACATATTGTTAGCTAGATGAAAAATATTTATCCTACAACAAAAATCACAGATATCCCTTCATCTATCAAATTGTAACAGTATCATATAGTTCTAAATATCAAGTAAAAAAACAAGATTGGTGTAATCGTATCTAAAAGTCAACCAAATAAGAAGAACCGTTTGTCCGATCAATCATCTTATCCACTGCCTCATCTCCTAACCACAAAACTCGTCAGCATTCTCTCCCGCAGTCCCGCTCAACCCCTTCGCACCCTCCCGACCTCCTTCACTCCTCGATCAGCATAGTTATTGAAACTGGACCATTGGTCAGACCTCCATCAATTTAGTGGCTCATCGGTTGGACAATCACTTCAAATATAATTACACATTTTAGAGTTCAGAAAAGAAGGTAGAAGCTCTAGTTCTAGCCTTTTTTTATTTTGGGAGGGGGGTGTTGCGCTTAAGTGAGGTGGTGGGTTTCCTTTTTTTTATTGGACCGCTTGTTGCAATAATTACGCTCCTCAACAAGGGTGAAGCAAGCAAATTCTTAATCCTAGGGCTTAACGTACTTAGTATGTTAAATTTCCAAACTCTACATATCTTTAAAACTAGATTTGAAAGGGTCTCCTACGCTCAAGCTCGAGCTCTGTCCAGATGGGCCCACCATTGAGATCGAGCTCCACCTCTGCGGGGCAGAAGAAAATTATGCAAGACCTAGGTCCTTCGCAATCTGAAAAGACTCTGCTTCTTGACTGCCATGTGTCCAGCCATCCGCACTAATCTTCACTCATCTTCTACCTTCAGCTTAACTGCTCAAGTGCTCAATTGCCCAAAATTTCCCCTTCTCTCTCCTCTCCACTCCCAACCTCCTCTTCCTCCCTTCTCCTCGACGCTCTTCGGTTGGAGCCCTATGTCCAGCGCGAAAATACGCTTCCCCTTCTCCTCCTCCTCACTGTCGCGGCGCGGGATGCAACGTGGTGCTGGAGTAGCATGTCTAGTTGAGACTCGAGACCAAGTAAGTGTGTTCCTGGCAAGGGGACGTGGTAAGCCTACTATCATGTGCCCTCGCGGTTGGATAAGGTCATCGTCACCGCCGTCCCTACTTATCAGACTCTGATCAAAATTCTAGCCTCTAGCTAGGAAGAAAAAGAGGAAAGGAGGTAATGAGAGTGGAGAGGAGAGAGAGGGAATCCTTAGGCGAGCTCGTTGTCCCTTGCACATGAAACGTATTTCATGCCTGATATGAGGCTCCATAGCTCTAATTGATGAGAAGCAGAGAGGGAGAGGGAAGAGAAGAGAAGGGAAAAATAAAGCACTTGAGCTAGAGGTAGAAGATGGGTGCTCTAAGATTCGGGTGGATACGTGATAGTTGAGAAGCAAAGTCTTTTCAGATGTGTGAAAGACCAAGGTTCGACATAATTTTTTTCCTCCGCGAGAGCCACACTTGTGGTCAAGCTCAAGCTCTGTGTGAGCTTCGGTTGTGCTAGCGGTTTCTCATTGTTGAACTTCGCCCGCATCATAGGCCCCATGCTCAAGCTCAGTCTCCACCCTTACACCACCAGGCACGTGCTTCTATCTTGGGCTTAAAGCAGCTGTAGCATCGACCGATCGATGGAGTGATGGGGTTGGCACCCATGAAGCTCTCTTCTCGTTGCAGAGCTGTTGATCAAGGAGACTGATTGGTGTTAAGGGAGAAAAATAGATAGATTGAATGGAAGGGTGATGCAACAAAAGATATACTTGCAAAAAATGGGTACTCTTTCATTGAAGGCTGTCTTTTTATTTTTAGGCTAGTTGAGTAGTTTTAATTAAGGTTTTATTAGTTTATTACTTTAAATTTGTCGGTGATATGGGCCCCGGGGTACCAAGCTTAGAGGGAAGAGGCCGTCCCCGGTGTCCACGTGGCATTCCCCCCGAGAGGGGTCGAGCCCGTGGGGGAGCGGCGGCCATCCTGCCCGAGCCCGAGGGATCGGCTCGCCCCGACCCCTCCTCACAGCCGCCATGTGGCCGCCATGCATATGGGATTCGGTGGGCGCCGCTCAGCAGCCACCTACCTGCATTCAATGCGGGCGAAGTGGGCGCACCACGCCGCATTTAATTCGGCGTGTTGCGCACCTGCTCTACCTGCGGACCAGTCACAGACCGGTTGATTGACAGAGGACGGCGGCAAGCCACTCACGCCCTGACCGAGTGTCAGGAGTCGTGCGACAGGTATGCCCCGTCCCATCTGGTGATGAGGGGCTCTGGGCCTCCCGTCCAATCCGAAACTAGCTTGGCTGCACCGGACGTGCCCGGGATTTCATTCCCGGTGCAGGTCCTCATCCATTAAATGAGGACTGACAGGGGCGTCCTCCGGGTCAGCCGGCATGGTTTGGTGGACCCCGCACAACAGTCGGTGTGCTAATAGCTTTCGGGCTAAGGCGCCAGACAGGCGTTTAATGTAGGGAATATTTTCTGTCTCCCCTAGGTAGCTTTTGCGGCACATGTGGCATCCCCTTGGAGTATAAAAGGAGAACCATGCCTAGCGAGAAAGGGGGGATTGATTTTTTGGACTCCAGATTCCGGATCTCTGGTCTGAAGGCTTGTTGAGCTCTAGCTTGTACACCGGAGCTTCAGAGACTTTTGAAGCTCAGAAAAATCATCATACATAGGAGTAGGGTATTACGCTTCCGAATGGCCTGAACCTGTATAAACCCCTTTGGTCTCATCTTCGTAGAGGAGGACCGGACCTCCTCTACGTCTCACCTCTAGCATTCCCAATTCCTCAAACTTTCACCCGCTGCCCCTGGCTGAACGAACAAAGGGGGACCCCACAGTCCCCCGCTTGAGGAGTTCACACTCCGACAAAATTAAATCAATGATTTACAAGAGACTTCCTCCGAAAAATAAAATATTGGATCCTCGATTGATCCCTTCTTTCTCCTTGCTTCATTAAAGTGAATCAATTTCATTGTTGAGAGGGTTATAAAGATGGATTACTTCACTAACATTATTAACAAACAAAATTAACAAATAAACCAAATAAATAGAGGGATTCTAACCATCAGAGCAAAGGATTTCTCTTTGTAATTTTTACAAATCAAAATAGAAAACCCGTTTGTAGGTTATGGAATAGATTAAAAAAGTCGGGTTATAAGAGCAGTATATCTTTATCTATCTAAAGTGGAAACTTTGTTTAAAGGGTTATCCCATGTGAAATTTTGGCAATGGTCCAATGTGTAATTTACTTCTAAATAGAAAAATGAAAAGTACAATTATGCACTAGCTAGGAAACATATATCAATGAACTAAAATCCAATTGATTGGGAACGGCCATAATAACCAAACGGCCAAAAAGCCATGCTATACCAATATGCAGTGCCTGCCAAAAAAAAAATGCTGATATCAATATGCAATGCCTGCAACACGTACGTACTACTGGTAAAGATCACCTCTTTGAGTTATCTAAACTGTTCCAACAGTAACACCGGCCATCATGATACAGCAACAAAAAAAAAAAGAGCCATATATACCTTGCATGTTCTTCACGATTCCTACAAGCCTAGCTAACCTTATGATGGCACTATTGATATCTGAGGTAAACAGTAAATATATACAGTAATTTCCTTCCCATAAAATAAGCTGTACTACTCATGCACTGAGCCACTGACTGCTGCGCAACCTGGTCAGTTACTCAGTTTGCCAGAAGCATCTCCTATATCAGTATATCACCTCGTCACCAAAGTTTAGGCCATACAAATTGCCGAGCAACAGGGATACTACCATAATAAGCGTACGTCCTCTCCACTTCTCTCCAGCTAGCTTACTACTACTACACCACCGGTGATCGGTCGCTAGACTCGCTACTAAATGCCCGAGAAGCTTCCGCCGCGCCGCCGCCGTCCCATGGCGGCGGGGAGCTGGGTCCGGTCGTTCCATTGTAAGTCGACGGCGATTGGAGACGTCGCCGCGGCCATCACGGCGCTGCCCAAGAAGCCCCACCTGCACCTGCCTCGCTCCAGCTGCGCTAGCTCCGGCGACGCCCACAACCACAAGAACGTCTCGTCGTCGTCGTCTAAGCCCAAGTCGGAGGCGAGTTCGAAGGTAAGTCTGGCCAAGCTGAGGAAGCCCAAGGCTAAGGCGGCATCCGTGCCGCCGTCGTCGCCTCCTCCTGGCCCGCTTGGTCCGGTCCCGGCGCTCACCGAGCTCCCGGCGGGGCACTCGTCGCGGCAGGTTGTCGAGATTATCTTCCTCTCGTCGTGGTCTCCGCTTCCGGCACCTCAGGCGGCTTTGCCGGCAGCGCTAGCTTCCACCGCCGGCGCCGTCTCGTTAACGGCAGAGGTGGAGATGCTGTTCCGCGTCCACAACCCCGCGCGCGCCGTGGCGCGCTTCGAGGACTACCGCGCCGCCGTGCGCGCTCGGGCCGGTGGGGCCTCCCGCAGCGCCGCCGACGGCAACGAGATGATGCGCTTCTCCCCGGCGCCGCCTGACGGGTGCTCCTCGGCCGCGGGCGAGGACGCGCTGCGCATCCGGACGTTCGACGGCAGCGGCGGCGCGCACGCCAACGGGCGCGGGCCGGCGTCCGGCAGGCGGGCCATGTTCCTGTGCAGGGTGATCGCCGGCCGCGTGGCAGATGGGCCAGCAACCTCCGGCACCGGCGCCGACGCCGAGCCCGTGCCCAGCAAGGAGTACGACTCCGTCCGCGCCGGCAAGGGCGAGCTGGTGGTGTTCGACCGGCGAGCCGTGCTCCCCTGCTTCCTCATTATTTACAAGCTGTAAAAACGTCCCGATAACCCCCTCTGCCCGCTAATTTTTGTCACTGCTCATGGGTTAATTAACCAACCAGCCACCATCAACTGCATAGCTAGGTGTGTGTAAAATCTCATCAGTTTATTTTTACCCCTGTCCAAATCCAATTAATCTCTCCCATTGCTGTACATCTTCTGCAAGTGAGTTCAAGGCATGTACAGCCACTGTGCTGCACCCCGCACAGCTGCCTGATGTGCACTGCATGGTTGGATTGCGTTCTTTGCAGCGTGTGGCGTTTGTGGTGATGTTGTTTATTCCCTGGAGTTGTCGTGTTCGACGGGAAGGGAGAGGCTTTTTAGGCTTTTTCTCCGGGCGGGAGGAAAGACAAAAGGAATGGATGGAGGCATGGCGACGGCTTGGCAATTGGCATGGATGGATGGATGGCATCAGATCAGAGCGAGCGACGCGAGGACCGCGACGCCGCGCTTGGGACGGCGTGTCGCGGGGCGCAGGCAGAAGCAGGCTGCCTGGCTGCTGGGCAAGTGAACAGAAAGAGACTAGAGAGCTAGGGGCGCCGCGTTAATGGAGGCGTTCGGGTTTGGCACTTGCTCAGCAGTTGGGCTGGGCTCGTCATTAATTCAGGCGCCTGTTCGCCATGTGAGCTACTCTGCTACGGCTTAGGGAGTTTGGATGGTTTCGCGGAGAACAGAGGCGTTTACCATTATTTTATTTTATTTTTTAAAACAAAAATACAGCCATTCTACAGCTTATTTCCAAAAGGAACTCTTTTACCATCAGCTGTGGTGTGGCACGTGTGAATATGTTGCACAAGGGTTTGTACGAAGAATATTGTTTCAAATAATAAAATGCAAAATCTGCCTATGTATGGATTTTTCTCAAGTAAGTAGAGTACGGGGCATATTCAGATATAGGCAGTATCGGGATCGTAGAAACTGAGAAGCGGATTTCCAATAGGCAGGTTATTCAGAGATGAATATGGATACCCTGGATGTCAGGCTCGTATATTATCATCGTCTCCGGTCTTCAGAAACAGATCGTCTCTGCTGGATTTGAATATTGCCACAACCCAGCACTGCCCTGCGGGGCGATTGAATAATCATGAGCAATATACTCGCGTGCTTATTGCTCATCCTTTGGCGCCTTTTCTTCGAATGCAGCAACAGATAAGTATGCTAGCATCTCGTTATTTTATGAACTGAGAAATGCAATATATGGGTATACAGCTTCGAGTTCTTGCTCCAAACTTGCTGATTACGGCCCAGCCACTAGTGCTGTACCATCGCCATCATCACCGTCATTGCTTTTCTTGCGAGCTTGCGATCATGAACAATGGCTTTTTACTTCCCCGAAAATGTTATCCCTGTAGTAATGCTCTTTTGAGCACCTCTGGCTTGACTGAATTTGGTTTCTGCATTGGAATGAGCTGAAAGAAGCCATTCCGATTTTAAGACCGGCATCTTTGACCCATTTCACCATTTGTACACTGTGTCAATAGCAATTCCGCAAGATTACACATTCCTAATTTACGATTTTTAGAAAGATCAAACCTAGAGTTGTAATTAAGCAAAGCAGCTATCCCTCAAACAGTGCGCAAGCTTTTCAGGCGACATTACAACATGTTCTGTCTAAAGCTTGAATCCATCCTTCCAATCCCTGATCCTCAAATAATTATCTTTCAGCTTTCAGGTATAGTTTGTGCTCACTTTGTAGTCCAACTGAATCTACCCAAATAAAGGGGAATCCATGTATAAAGCACACCTGCACAAGTTACTTGAAAAGCTCAGACTTCTCAAGGCCTTAAAAGCCAGACAACCCAAATGAGTAGCAAACTCAAGGTGCCATGACTCAAGTTTGAATCAGCTTCTCAAAGGTACACATACTCAGTTGTAACAGTGCTGGGGCCACAATTGCGGACAGTACGGTGAAAGATACATTTGAAAACATGATCAAGTGTTCTTTAAATGTAGTAGTATATACTAGTAAATATGAATGTACAGGTATATGTACATATATGTACAATGATGCATGCACAAGGAGGGGCCATGCGTCGGCTTAAACTCCTGCTCCAAAGGTCCCCCACCTCCACCACTGTTGTCTTGATGCAGGAACCTGTGTTAGCAATATTTTACTTCCAGCAGGCAGCAGATGCTAGCTTCTATTCTTCTGTTTATAATATGCAGAGAAGACGACTCACAGAATCATAAGCTCGTTAAACTGGAAATAAAACCCAACTGCAATGAAGGAAGCTGTCACTTGTTTAATCCTGAAGGTAAGAGAGCACATCAAGTATCTGCAGTTCAGCACATGACTGGCCTTTTAAGTCCAAGCTACAGCAACAAGTACTATTCCTCACCTGGGTTGTCCTAGTAATTCTGACCTAGAGAGATAGTAAAACACATGATGTATCATAAGTTCATTCGGTCCATCACATGGTTATAGTTACTCCTCTTCTTGGTGTGCACTTCTTTTATCCAGCATGAAACGCCGAACTAATTAGCAGGTGGCCACTGACAGAAAATGATATCCAAAATTGAATGGTCTCTCTTTGTGAAGTGCTACCCCAGCAAACCAGCAGCGACCTCATTTATTGGTAGCTATAATTGTGATCTACTCAGTTGTCCAGTGACAAGGAAATGGTAGAACACTGACCATCTATGCTAGTAAAACACATGAAAACAAGAGTGCAAACCAACTGAACAACATTATGTTACTGAAGATGCCATACTGGAGATTGTTAGTGACATGCATACCATTAACATCACTACGCCAGCTTCGCTTTTATTTCCCGTACAAGTAAACTGATGGCTCTTCACATAATAGCCACAGCCCTAACTCAAAAGTGCTGGGTAAGCCATAGCTTTTGCTTGCCATTGGAGGAACAGGAAGGGATCAAGACTTGCAAAGCAAAGAAAAGCCATCGTTTAAGCAGCGAACACGCATGATTGCTTGAGTAGGTCGGTTACTGTGTAATCAGACACTGCTCCCGTTAAAGATAAATGACGAAGGAATGTCTTATGTGTACTACTACCACAATATCACGGCTTTTGCATCTTTTCCCTGGTCATTTCAGAAGTTCTTCTGTGGCTCTCTTAAATAAGCTCATCCCTTGAATGGGCCAGTGGTTATGAACACTATGATGGCATCTGTTTCACAGTGCACGCACAGAGAAACAGATCCTGTCCTGAATTTTTATGACCCAACTGCTTTGTACTCCCTAGTTAAAGGCACAACTGCTTGCTTTCTTAACTTGTTCTGAAAGCATAAAAATTCAAATCAAATTAGCTCCTGCAATGTAGGACACCACGAACAGCAGACAGACAAAGGTTGGTACGGGTTTATTTTATATACCTGGATCATTAAAAAATGCAGAAGAAATTGTCATCAGAAGTTTCAGAAGAGGTAAAACTAAAGCCCAAAATGTTCAGATAGAGCGTTCTCCATTCTTTGCTGGTGTGATTACAGACAAAACGGTCATAAAGAATACCCTTATTTCCCTCCTCGTCAAGGACATCAGAGCAGTATACTTCATCGGACCAAATTGCTACATGCCGATGCAAACTGCAGCAGGATCCACCTGTCATTGGGTATTGTCAGCAACATTTTTTTCTAGTGGATTTGCCTTGAAGAGTAAATTCAACAATTTGGAAGCTCATTTGAAATGCCGTTAGGACTTTGGAAGTTGAGTAACAAGTTATACAATCATATCATGCATTCATGCAATGTAAAATTGAAGAAGCAAGAAACACATATGAACTATTCAAGGAAGCTAAATGATGTTATCACAAGCGAAAGTAGTAAGACAGTTCCAAAAGGATTTTAGCTTACTCATTTTGGGTTCATATACTGTTATTTCAGTACACAGATCAATAATTAAATCAGAATTGTGCAAATATCTGCATAGGTGACTACGACATGTCCACACCTCAGAGCGGCCATCCACCCACACAAAGTGGTGGTACAGATACGCTGCATTATCAGACTGACCTGCCGAACGCTGATCGCACAATAAACATGGTTGCTTTGCATCCAAATTCCCACCCTTTGTCTGCACCCATGTAAATGTGACTGTGAATGCAGGCAAAGGAATGTTTTCAATACATATCTGTATGCAATGTATGCCTCTGAGAAGACATAAGGCCTGGAGAAATTAATTGAATGGAGCAGACCGGAGCTAAGAAACATGGACATATTTACCTTTTCACAATTCACTGACAGACCACGGATGTAAGTACTCAAAAACTGACTTCTATTTAAGTCTGTACATTTGTGTGACATGTCACATGGTCATCAGGAAAACATGATGAGGAACAGACAAGATGAATAAGCATGGACCGAGGTAAGCAAGGAGATTTGGACTGTGGCAAGGACTGGTGCCCATATAATAATTGAAACCGATGGTTTACCTTGACTTTGGGTGGGCAAGCACATATGTTAAAACCAATCAAACCTTGCAAAACTTTATGAAGGAAAACCAACTTCAAGTATAGACGAATAGTAGTAACTAGCATACATGTTACTATCATCATGTTTCCTGCTAATAATTCTTTAAATCACAATAATGACCATGTTTACACTAGTAAACTTATTTAGCTTTTGCATTGTCAATCTCATATTCTTAGCTAAAACAAGTTCACAGATTGCTCCACCAACGATTTTCATATATTAGGTTGTAGGTACTATAACAATTCTAACCCCCATAATGGCTAATTCCCTGCTTCACTAGCTCAATTGTTCCCAATGATCTGAATAACATGGTATTGGTTAAAGATAACGGACATTTTAGTTCTATACCATCAAAATGTGCCCAGATTAGAAATGTAACACTAGAATTTTTTAAGAGTAATTAGTTGATAATAACTGAAAAATATGATTTAAATCCAAATAATTATTAGTGTGCGATTGAAATGGGAAAAAAATAAAGAAAATTATACAACCCCACTACCCCAGCCTCCTCCTGACCTCTTCATAACAACAAAAATGGAAATAGAGATGAAGAGTTCCGAACCAGTAGGCTCATTTTTCTGTACACCTTTGCTGGATTCATCAAAAGCTCCTCCTGGCCTCCCGCACTCCATTGCAGTGAACTAGGGAAGCGTCTGCAAATTGCAACCATTATCATTTTTCCTCAAGTCTGTAATCTGATGACGAAAAACTGCACGCCATAAATTTCACATGATTCAACCACACCTAACAAAGAGAAGCCCACACTGAACTTGCAGGAAGCGATGAACATGGAAACCCTAGTTGACAAATGAAGCCGAGGCGCGAGATAATACAAGAAAACCCTAGTACACCCGACGCCAGAGTGACCGCCTTCCAACCTTGCCTCCTCCTCCTCCTGCGCTCGGCGGCGAGCGGCGGGCAGACGGAGCTCCTGGTGTCGTCGGCGGCGAGGCGAGCGGCGACTGCCGACGGGGAGGCCACCGGCCCTACCGGAACAGCTCCCCAATTCCAGACCTGTGGACATCTCCAGCCGTCCGTTCACTTTGTGCGGCTCAGATCGAATTCCGGAGGGCCGCATACGGGTAGACCGCAGCTCCGCCGACATGTGGGGCCGAGATATATGTTATGACCCTAGCCAATTCAGTAGCGCTCCGCTGTTAACTGCGTGGACGTCCGATCATATTTCGGCGGCTCAGATCACGAATCGAAACCTGGCTGGGCTGGCTTAGGAGCTTGGGACCCATGCAAGAATCAGAGCATGCGCACTTTAGGCCTCTCAATTTGTCGCTTAGTCTGATTTTCGTTCTCAGTTCAAAAAATCGGATACAACACATTTCTCAACTTACAAAGCCAAGCAAACTAGGTCCCTTGATAGTATTGACCTCGGTTTTAACTGACGTGGCGTTTACGTGGCAGTTTGAACCCGAAAAAAAATAAAAGAAGCAAAATTGAAAACTAAAAAATTAAAAGAAAATATGTGAGGCCCATATGTCAGTCAAATAAAAATAGTGGAACCCACATGTCAGTGGGTCCAACTTCCTCCACCTCACCCTCTCTACCTCTGTCTTCTGTCTCCACCGACGCTCTCTCCTCTCTCTCCACTGACAAGCGTGCAAAGAGAAGGACGAGGCGGGGAGACTGGCGAGTGGGGCGGCGAGGCCGTCGTCCTTGGGTGGAGATGTAGCGGTCGGGGGAGAGATACAAGGAGGAAGCAAGACAAAGGGGAGGCGGCGGCACCGTGAACCGATAAGCCATCGAGGCACCGGTGGGGCCATAGGAACAGGTGGGCGACGTCCTCCGAAGTGGCCCTCGTCTCAAGCGACGACAGTGGTGGCGCGAACCGGTGAGCCGGTCAGGCATCGACGGGGCGGCAAGAAGGGGTGGTTGGCGTCCTCTGGCTCTGGGAGGAAGAGGCCCTCGTCTCGGCCAACAGGAAGGGAGGAGACGAGGAGGCCAAGGGGGACGGAGAGGTCGTCGAACCTCCTCCCTCTCCGTCCCCTTCGTTGGATGGAGCCAAGGGAGCAAAGATCTGGGAGGGAAAGAAGAGCGG
Source organism: Oryza officinalis (assembly GCA_008326285.1). Taxonomy (NCBI): domain Eukaryota; kingdom Viridiplantae; phylum Streptophyta; class Magnoliopsida; order Poales; family Poaceae; genus Oryza; species Oryza officinalis. The sequence continues at coordinate 46,642,658 of BDMV01000002.1, read as the reverse complement.
CCGTTCTACTCCTGTCGGCCGCCGCGCCGCTCCTCTCCTGCCTATTGCTATGCGCTGCCTTGGACAGAGAGGGATGGGGAGGTCGGCGAGCCCATCTGGTCGGCGACATTCGAACTCGAGGAGGGAGGAGTGGAGGACGGCGGCGAGGAAGCTAGGCGCCAGTGGGGGCGATAAAGGTGACCTCGATGGCGTCCTTGCCATGGGCGATGCTCTCGCCTCCTTCCCCTCCTCCCTGCCCTCCTCCGCTGGCGACCACCGCCTCCTCGCCTCGTTAACGGCTCTAGATATGGCCACCGCCATGGCCCGCGGCCGCACTACCCCGCGAGCCTTCGGCATGGAGGTGCCAAGCGCTCTTGCGTCCCTTCTCGCGTCGCCGTCATCGTTGGAAATGGGGCACCTGGCCAAGAGCCGTCCCCGAGCCCACCACCAACCTCACCCCCGTCACCATCGGCATGCGCCTCCTGTGCGTAGGTCGAGCGCGGGCGACTCAGCCTCCACCTGCCCTCTCCTGAGCCCGGTGGCGTCGCGGGCTCGATCTCGCGGGTCTTCCCGCCTCGTCCCTCTGTGCGCACGCTCGCCGGTGGAGAGAGAGGAGAAAACGCCGGTGGAGAGAGGAGATAAAGGTAGAGAGGGTGAGGCGGAGGAAGTGAGACCCACTGACATGTGGGTCCCACTATTTTTATTTGACTGACATATGGGTCTTACATATTTTGTTTTGATTTTTTTAGTTTTTAATTTTGCTTCTTTTATTTTTTTTCGGGTTCAAACTGCCATGTAAGCGTCACGTGAGACGAAGACCTAGTTAAAAGATCCACGTAGGCGTCACGTCAGCCAAAACCAGGATTAATACTGCCGAGGGACCTTGTTTGCACAGTTTTATAAGTTGGGGATGCGTTGTATCCGGTTTTCCGGACTAAAAACGAAAATTGGACTGGGCAACAAATTAAGGGATCTAAAGTGAACTTATTCCTATACAGGCCGAATAACACAGTACCCTTCGCTAAGCGTATATAGGCCGTAGCTTCAGGCCCACGCGTATGGGCGGCCCAATACGGCATGACAAGTCTTACAGTACTGTTCTCGTCCCTAGGATGAGTGGAAAAGTTTATTTCGTGTCCCTCAACTTCGGCTGAGTTTGAGTCAGAGGTGGACCCTAGAATTTTGGGGTTGAATATCATTGGTTTATATTTAATGGTCATTTTTTTAAATTTTAATTGATTTACATGTAAAAATATAAACTCATAAGGGTATTTACCAAAATAAACTGTGAGATCAGCTAACCCTACTACCGTTTATATGTCTCCGCCACTGGTTTGAGTCTTTCCTCAATCACAAAATTAGGTCTAGAGAGGCTCCTGGTACTATCAAAACCTGTATTAACAATTACGTTATGCTTTATATCGGTTGAAGGTCCGAGGATACGAATAAGACTCACCTGTAGTTAGTTGAGGATGTAAGATGGACTTCTTTCTTAGGATTAGGATGAGTGGCCTAGAGCCGGAGACAAGAACAGGAGCGCGAGAGATGCGTGCTGTGCAGCAGAGACGATGACAGCAGCCGCACCCACAGATGGCAGTGCCGAACCACCGAGTTTTTCGCTTTTTGAATCGAGCCAATCGTCTCAAGCCCGCATTCCTCGATCGATCCCATGATCCCATCCTTTCGAGCCGCAGTGTGGGCTAAGCACGCAGCCTTGACCGTGCCGGTGGTGCCAACCCGCAGCTCGATCGTCGTCGTCGTCGTCGTCGTCGGTGACCTGGCATGCAGTCGCCGGCCGTTCGCGGCGCGCCGCACTGGCTGCGCGGCCTGCTGTCGGAGGAGTTCTTCGACGCGTGCGGCGCGCACCCGTCAGATCGCAAGAACGACAAGAACCACTTCTGCGTCGATTGCGCCGCCGCGCTCTGCCGCCATTGCCTCCCCCACGACGCCTCCCACGGCGTCCTACAGGTAAATTGAGACGACGACGCGCGTGTCTTTCTCCGTGGTGAGATGCCCCCCTAGCCATGAGGCCCATACATGTGGACTCCGTGTTTTGAGTTTTTGGTTAATCTTTTCTTGGTCTGACATGGAGGAAAATATTAACAGATTTGGAAGTATGCGTCCTGCTTCGTCGTCCGCGTCGACGACCTAAAGCTGTTCGATTGCAACGGCATCCAGGTACAGCGATCTCGAGTTGCCACGGTTCAAGCGTTCCTTTCGTCACTGATCATGAATCTTACATGGTATCGGGCATGCAGTCGCACACGGTGAGTGACCACGAGGTGGTGTTCCTGAACGAGCGCACGGCGAGGAAGCGGTCGGCGAGCGTGGAGAACCCCTGCGCCGCGTGCGCGCGGCCGCTGCCGTCCGGCCACGACTACTGCTCCCTCTTCTGCAAGGTATAATAAGCCACAGGTGCCGTCGCGTGAAACAACTCCTCCCCTGTTCGGCATTCGAATTAGTTTCCCCTGATAATATAATAGCCGGGATCTCATGATCGATGAGACGATGCAGGTGAAGCATCTCGGTGAGAGCGATCAGGGGCTGCGTCGCGCGCTACGCGTGAACCGGAGGAGCGCGGCGGTGGCGGGAGGAGGAGGAGAGGACCCCGCCGTGGCGGAGGCCTCGCAGAGCGGGAAGAGGAGGGCAGCGTCGTCCAAGTCGGGGCGGAGCTGCGGCGGGTCGTTGCGGAAGAGGAGCCGGAAGCAGCCCCGGCCGGTTCGGTCGCCATCTTGCTAAGGCGCGGCGCGGAGGCGTGCATGGGTTGGGCTGTTTGTTACGGCCGGGTTCATCGTTCATGTAAGCCACACTGGTAGCGGCTGAGGCCCCGTTTTTTTTGCAGGATTTGTTGTTTGCTCTAAGCTCTTAAAAAAATACATTTTCTTATATTTTTTATTGCATTGATAAATGCTATTTTTAAAGTTATTTATTAAATTTATTATTATAATTAAGTAGATAATCTGTGACAATAAGCTATTCATCAATAACCTAAATCAACATGCCGAAAGCATTCAAGATTTCAAGCATTGGGGAACCCGGTCCGCGAAGCAGCTTCTAGTAATGATAGTGTGTCGATATGTGCTTATATGGACATCCGAAGTTGAATAAGGTAAAAGTGTCTAAAACTCCAGTCTTACTAAGATGCCTCTCCTATAGAATACAATATGGACTGTAGATCACTTTTTTGCAGGCATTATTGGGAGTTTATATTGAGTAGTACTTGGCTTCTTTTATCTCATTAAATTCTTTGATTTTTTTAAAACTATTTTCTAATAGATTAAAAATATTTTTTGTTAGATTGTTATGATTTGTGAACCGTCCATGAAGGCATGGGTGTTTTTGTAAATAGAAATGTTATAAATGCCTAAAGTGAATTGTGGGCATGTTTCACCGGAGCTAGGTGTTTATATCAAAATTTGACTTCTAGAGTATGAAATACGAAACTATAGCCAAATTTGAAAAGAAACCAGACTTGGCACGCGAGGTTGGTCTGACCGTAGCCATCGGGGCAATCAGACTGATGGCAAGGGGCTAGTCTGACCGGCGGTATGTGGTCGGTCAAACTGACAGAGTTTGACTCCGAGTCTATTTTTCGATTCTCGGGTTTCCTTGTTAATGCATGAGATTTTAGAGTCTTAATTGATTTCTACACTTAATTAGACGTAAAAAAAAGACCCTGGGAAGCAAGTTCACCCCTCCTGTAAATATAATGGGGGCCAAGACCGATTGAAACAACAACAATTCAATCGTCAAAATCAATTTATTTACCAAAACCCTCTATATTCTACATCTTCCTCGCTACCTATCCCAAAGTCTTTTCTTCTCAACTACCCCAATTGCTCGTCATCTCTCGTCTCTGCGACGTTAGAGGATGTTCTAGCTAGCATGCCAAGACTAGGACAAACCGACAGATATTCACCCTGACGGGGTCCCTCCCGGGTTTTTGTTTGGCGGCATCTACCTACTCCCTATGGCGGCGTGTCTCCGGGTGCCGCCGCGGGTTGCACATAACGTGCTCAAGATGTGGCAGCGTGATTCTATGTCAACACTAGATTCAACTTCCACTCGGAGAGCAACAATAGCCCTTAAAGGCCAAACGGAATTTGCTTCCATTTGTTGAGAAACTAAAAAAATATCTCTAACTTCAGCCATAATCTTATTTTTTAGTCCTATTTACTTTTCTCTTTTACTTAAACTTGCACTTTATATTACATTTAGTTAAACACCATAATAATTCTAACACAGTATTTTCAATACATAGAACTTAATCATACTCAAATTCATGATTTCAAACACCACGATAGAAAAACTTATATTTCCAATACATAGAACTCAATTATACTCAAATTCATGATTTCAAACACCACAATGAAAAAGAAAACTTTGCCTTGCACGAGGCCCTCTATTTGGTGTGACCAGAAACTAGGGGAAAGAGAACAGGGAGAGCCGTAGAGGCGTGGAGCTCGGGAGTTAGCCAATAACGACATAGCAATGCTCCTCGCCCGTCATAAACTACGAAAACGATGGTGCGGCGGCCAACCGAGCGAGATAACACGAGAATGAGCAGAGGATAGGTAGGACGTGATCAACATAGAAATGGCTGGAGGAAGGACGGGGATGCGGTGACGCTGCGCCAAAGGAAGGATGGAGAGGACGGCCGCGACGAAAATGTCCTCCCTTCATAAAAGACGAATAGATAATATGGGGGAAGATTTGGATGACTTCTATTTTAAAGTTTTAGTAGGAACAAGGATAAACCTTTTTCCCCTCAACCATAAAAAACTGTTTAGGGGTCTAGCTAAAGTTGCTCTCAAGAGATAGCCTACACACATTATTGTTTTTTTTAAAATCAGCTGCACAACAAACTATAAAAAAAATACAAAGCGCTCTTCATAATTCATTCACGTGAGAAAGAAGAATGTCAGAGAAACTCAAAGAAAATGGGCCGGCCCATAACTCTCCTACACGACGGAGATCACTCGCAGTCGCGGCCCACCTCCGTCTCCGTTCCCCCACCCACGCTTCCATCCCTCCAAATCTCCAATCGGCGGCGATCTCCCCCGGAATCCCTAACGCCGGGGACGGCCAACCACCGCCGCCTCCGCCCACCGCGCCACCGAAGCAGCAAGAAGAATGCCGAGGCTTCCTCCTCCTCCTCCTGGTCGCGGGGCTCCAGGGGCCAGGCGGCCGATGCGGGAGTTCTTCGCCGCCTGGCTATGCACCCTCCGCTCGCCGCTCCTCCCCTTGCTCCGCCGCGCGCTCTCCTCCTCCTCCTCATCCGGAGGGTGGGACGACCCGCTTTCCTCCGCCACCGCCGCCGTCGAGGCCCACTTCCAGGCGCACTGGTCCGCCCTCGACGCCGCCGCCCGCCAGGACCCCGCGCAGGCCGTCTCCGCCGGAGACTGGCGCTCGCCTCTCGAGCTCCCCTTCCTGTGGATCGGCGACCTCCACCCGTCCCTCGTAACCTCCCTCCTCCGGTCGCTTTCGCCCTCCTCGCGGCTCCTCGCCGCTACCGACCGCGTCGACCGCCGGATCCGCGCAGCCGTCCCCGCGATCTCCGACCGCCTTCGCCGCGCCCAGGAGGCCTTCATCTCCGGCGAGTTGTCCGGCGCGGCTGACATGGAGGCGTTCTTGGAGGAACTCAAGGACGTAGCCCTCGATGCCAACAGGCTCCGTCGAGGCGTTCTTTCGGAGCTCGTCGCCGCCGCCGGTGGCTACCAGGCGGCGCTCTTCCTCGAGGCGCTCTCGCGCTTCGTGCTCTCCATGCACGACCCCGAGGTGCTCCGCCGCTTCGACCAGTGCCGCACCTCGCCCGGTAGTTAGTCTCTTCTTGCCTAGCTGATT